>JABASK010000126.1:0-25955 GCA_019776465.1 Rambutanura hunanensis | reverse complement strand
CTTAATGAAACTTTAACTTAAAGTGAAAAGTTAACCTGTAAAACTTAAAGGGATTGAGAAAGTTTTTCTTTAATTAAAATCAGCAAGGGACTTTCTTGATTCTTTCAAAACTCATGTCAGTATCATGTCAAATTGTGACCACCAAGGAAGAACAGATGCCTTGGAGTTGCCTAGAGCTGATCTCGGATTCCAATGGCGAAATTTTAATTTTTGTCAGGCTTTAAAAAAAATGTCAACTACCACCGCCAACACAATACGCATAGAAACAAATCTTAAGGAACGTAAGATTTGACTTTTGTTATGATAAAACCAGAAAGCAAATCCGGTTTTAAAGAGAGAAAAAAACAAGATTTAAAATGTATAAGTTATTTTAGTAGTAAGATGACAGGGTAGAAAACAAGCCTATAACTTATGTCAATATCCATTGACTTTTGTAAAGTGTAAAAACAAAAATTCGTCAACAAATAAATTTTACCTCAAAAGAATTCAAAATTCAGTATTTGAGAAATTTCATTCAAACAAGTTGCAATGCCATAACAAAATAAATCAATAGGAATTGTGGAGGTTACAAAATGGTCTCAGATTTGTCTGTGGGGGGGGGAGTGTTGAAATTTTGGAATTCTTTCTTTTTCTGGAGAAAGTTGATCTCTGCAACGAAAATGAGGCCGAATCTTCAAAACGGCTCAGAGATCCCCGCCTATCTTCCTTGGAAAGAAACTGTAAGTGCAAGAATTCATCCTAAGAGGGCAGGATCACAGAATCCACTTTATTTCGTTCAAACGAAAGAGCGTTGGCAACAAAAATGAACAAAATCTACCCCCTCTGCATCTTCCAAAAAGTCAGGAATTCGATCCCAGATGAAGGTTGGAGTTTGAAGATTCTGTAGGCTATAGGTCTGAAAAGAGGCATCTTGGGATTTAGAAGATGAGGAGCTTCTGTCTTCCTTTCAAAATGGGAACTGAGGGAGTCGTAATAATAAATGGTACGCAAAGGAACCAAAAGAAAAAAAAAGCTTGTTTTCAAAATTTTCAAAAGCCCAGTTGTTAACATCACTAACTATGAAAAAACTGAAACGATTATTTACCCTTAGTTAGAATTAAAAGAAAATTATTTTAATAAATAAACTAGACTATTGCAAAAGTTTTCTTTAAAACCAAGTCTTGTCTTTTAACTACACAGTGAGGCCTACGACGTAGTCAATCTTCCGAGAAAATTTTTTTTATTTTGGCGGCGGCAGGTCTTAGGGTTTTCTCTAAATTAGATTTTTGTCTAACCTACCTGAATGGTTCCAAATTGTCAAAGCAAAGGGCCATCTGCCAAGTATCTCGGGACAAAATGAGAGTGACTTTCGGACATTAGCCGAAGGTTCTTAAGCTAAGACTTTAGGAACTCTGTACTAAATTTGAAAAGTGAGAAGGAAAGAACACGAAAGTTCCATTCCATTTCGTCCAGAATATCAAGCTTAAATAGCATTGGGTCACATTGCATTAGATTACATGGTCCTGGTCTCCCTAAGGACCCAATTTTCACTGACAGAGCCTTGGCCTCGCTGATACCCTAAATGACTTTTCCTTTGCCTGAATTATTTTCTCTAGACCTAAAAATTGGGCAAAAGCATGGCGGCGGTTCCTAAGGATATTGAACTTTTTCCATTTTAGTCTTCATGGAAAAAGTTCAATCAGTCTTTGTTAGAGAACATGTGGATTTTCACTTTCCTTTGACATGACATGGACTCGCCTCAATTACGCCTTCTTTTATATTCAGGGCAGCGCTGCTTTTCAAATGAGGTTTTGCAGAAAAAAATAGTCGAGTCATACATTGCCAAAAAGAAGTACGAACCGATCAAATCTTGCATTTTTGAAATCACAAAAAACCAAATTTAACCTTGTACCACATTAATTTCGATTTCACACACAACAAAATTTTTAAAATACTATAATTTTAATTTTAAATTTGAGTTTTTGAAATTTATCCTTACAATTATAGAGCTCTGGACTAAAATCTTACAGCAAATTTCGGAACTGCCAATTTTTTACCCAATTTGCTCTGTCTCCTAAATTTTGTCTGTTCACAATTTCCTTCT
The DNA here is from genome assembly GCA_019776465.1 of Rambutanura hunanensis. Lineage (NCBI taxonomy): Eukaryota > Metazoa > Arthropoda > Collembola > Poduromorpha > Neanuridae > Rambutanura > Rambutanura hunanensis. The sequence continues at coordinate 23,872 of JABASK010000126.1, read as the reverse complement.
GCTTCTTTGCCCTTTCTTTGTCCAATTTCCAGACTTTCCAGACGAAAAGTCATTAGAGTGAAATGAGGTTGGATTACATTGCATTAGAGGGAGAGTCATTTACAAAGTCACTTTCCTTTCCTTTCGGGTAACCTTCCATACTTTTTCGAAATGTCTCTCCTATCTTCCAGGAAAGTCATTTCCTTATAGCAACTTTTCTCCGTTTCAATTTTAGAAAATGGGAAATATACTTCGGATGTGGAATATTTTAAAGTTAGGAAAAGAAGGGGAGAGAGATGCGAACTGCGAAGTTTTTCGGAAGTTCCCAATCATCTGGTAAAGCATACACAACTGGCCTCATCTAACCTCATATACATGCAGGAAAATCCTTTGGAGTCATCATCTGGAAATATGATGCCCAACCAATTCATTTTTCTTATAACATAGAAAAACTTCAAACCTTGTTTTGGAAAATTTGATTTGATTTTTTTCAATTCTTCAGAGTAACAATGATTGAAAAAAGGAGGAGTGCGTTTTGTATTTGGTTTACAACTGAAACTAAACTCTAAAAATGACAATGATGATTTTCAGCCTACATGGTTCCTACAAGCATGGGCAAATATACTGAATTTTTTTTGGCAAATCTAACTAAAACGTGTAAACCAAGAAGGTTGTTAAGTACACTTAACGAAGGGATTTTCTTTAGGAAATAGTAAGGTAAATGGATGCAAAATTTGCATTTAAATGAACTCAAGCCTCATAAATTACTCAGTTCTTGTCTCTGAGCACTACAGGATTTTTTTTATTTAAACTTCAAAAAGAAAATTTTAGCCTCAGGAAATTGATGCTGCGCGTAAAAAGTATGCCATTTCCATTAATTTTCGTCGAAAGTGTATTTTTCGGACACAAATAGCATACCGTCGAGTCAATGCTCCATTGCACTTAAATTCACTACTACAATAATGAACCGTCAACCCCATGAAATCTAAACTCTTTTCTTAAAATTTTGGTGTTCTACGCAAGAGTTTTGATTATAATCATTGCCTTTTACAAAATTAAAGATCAAAATAAGTACCTTAGGTATTTTTTGCTCAAGTATTTCCCAAAATTTCCAGGAACCCAGTGGCTCGAACAGCAGGTTAACATAGTCAACAAAAAATGTCTACAATTTACAAATCGCAGCGGCTTTTTCGTTTTGACACTTCGATCTAAGTTGGATAATTTTAATGAGGAACCTCGGTAAGCCTATTCCATAGAAAAAAACAAGCACTCAAGCCTTTAAAAAAGTAATTTAAAACCTCATCTTCACAACTGCAATGCAATGCATAAGCGAGTGATTCAAATTTGACCAAAAGTAAAGGTAGGAAGACAATAGCCTCGTTGCTAACACTACAAAATGCGTAGCAACTACTCAAAGAGAGTAGGCGTGAAGAGTCATAAATTTCAACCAAAAACAGAAAAAAAACTTGTCTAAAATTTTCATTAAGACTGAAAAGGCAAACGGGTGCAAGTGAACCTTCAGCAACGATCAGTTTTAGGTTTCATTAGGTTAATCAGTCCATTAATCGTAAGCTCATATTTGCAAACTGATAAAAAAGCGTTAGTTCTTGGCAAAACTTTCTATCGTATTCTCCAAATCGGGAATGATGGGCACTTTCCGAAATTTGGAAAAAAAACGGGCGTTTAGGTTTAAGGGTTCGAAGTGGGAGTCTTAGGTTAGACTTGAATTTATGGCGCATGGTTAGGTTTAGTACGACTCGACTAAGTTGTGACTTANATTTATGGCGCATGGTTAGGTTTAGTACGACTCGACTAAGTTGTGACTTACGGCCTTCCTTGGTGATAAGACGAATGGACCCAGTTGATGGATGGAGTCCGTCAGTTCATTACTTTCTCGACTAAAATCTATCACACCGAAAGAAAAAAAACCCGCAACTTTCCCTGTCACGCCTTGTCTGCCGTATTCTCTGATCTTGACTTTATTAGTGAAAGTCCATTATTCCTTTGGCAGTGCAAAGAGATAGGGGAGGACAAAATAAAGGCATGGAAACTTTCTACGCCGCTAAAGCTCCGAATTTTCATTCGCTCGTGCTCCGATTTTTCGGTACTTTCACCACACTTCCACTTTTCTCGCCTTCAAAACGGAAGTTCGCATGCTCCACATTATCGAACCTGCATTTCTCTACCCTTTTTCTTTCCCATGCTCTGTAATGTCTTCCCGTTTATCTTTTATATGCACAAGATCCAAAAATGGATTTAAAAAAAACTATACTTTTCAATTTAGAATATTACCGTAGTGCGTGGTGGACATACATTTGATAATTTTTTTGAAAGTGAGCATAGATTTTTTTAATTAAGGTACGTGATGTATTTGTTCTGGACAAGTTTAGGATCAAGGAATTGAGTAGAGGGAAAGTTTAATTAGAAAGGGAGTTTAGGTTGACAGAGGTGGGATTTTGGACGGTAAATTTATGAGGTTGGGATTGCTTACGGGAGACGGGAAGTTTGAAACAAGAAAATTAAGGAGGCCATTACACGAGGTAATGGGCTCCATGCATGTGAAACGCACTGAAGCATTCAATTTCTAAGACTATAGCATTGTTATCCCTTTCCAAAAAGTTAATAAAGAAAGGAATAAGTTAAGGGAATCTATTAGGAATTACCAAATTAAGGCTTTTGGTGGACCCCCTCTGACGAAAATCTAGACGCAGAAGCCAAATTTGGGCTCTTTTTAGATAAAAAGAGAAGCATTATGTAGACTGACCATAACGTAATGTTTGTGAAAACTTAGAACACCACTTCTCAATAATTTTTGAAAGCTGGTTCAAGTTTGAACGCAACTCGTTTTATTTTTTTCTAAAAACTTCGTACACTTTTGTATTGATCTTAAAAATGAACCACTTTCACTCAAATTTTGGGGATAACTTGGTTACGGTTTTTAGATGAATTTAAAAAATAAAACTTTTCTCTTCTGTAGTTCCTGAAGAGAGGCCCAGACTGAAACTAAAAGCGATTTGACATTCGTTCGACTTCTTGACGACTTCGTGTGTTTTGTGCCAGTTTTCCTAAAAAAAAAAATAAAGAAATTTGAAAGAAGTTGGTATAAAAAATTGTACCATAAACATTCTATGTGACATAAAAAAAAAAGTAGAGGCCCCAAACGAAACGGGCAGTTATTGGGGTGCTTAAAGATCGATTCCGAGAAAGGCGGCCTCTGGATTTGTAGGGAATATATTGACCAGTACTTACGTTGCATTACATTTTCTTTTTGGAAAAGAATAAATTGTCCTTCAGTTGCATTGACTAGGTCAACTAAAGTCACCTTTCGTTTTTTTCCCTAGAATTTCTTAAGTGCCCTTATAATGCGTGAGTTCTGGATCGTCAGTACGACAACGAACGTGAAAAGAGATACCCTTAAGTACTGACCCTTAACCCATTCACTTTCATTCAAGACACGGTAAAAAATTTATTTTATGACTGTCAACGTAAGTCAAAGGATTTTATGACACTTGAAGAAATTTAACCCAAAAAGTCTTGGTAAAGTTTTATAAAAAAGAAAAATTAGGTCAAACGTATTAAATTCAACATGAGACCAAGAAAAAATGTTTCTAAACTTTATTTAAACATTGGCTTAACATTGGGCGTCCACATTCTGCACGGTGAAAGTGTATTATGCTAATTTATGAGCAGTGGCTTCCACTTCAGTATTCATTTAGGATTAGCTTAATAGATTAACTTAAAAAACGATCAATGCTAGAAATAGATTCCATCTAAAATTATTGGTTCGGCATCAAAGATTCGCATGAATTTTTAGAAGCAGCTTATTAATATTTCCTTTTTTTCCTTTACTATATTTTTCACTGTTTGCCAAAATATTCTGAAAAAGCACATTGACCTGGTGGTGTGCTTTTTCTGGTGGTGTTTCAGGATTAAAATTTGGGAATGAATGTCCGAACTTAGTCATTCCGGGATGATATGGAAACGTTTATAAATTTATAAAACATTAACAACTGGGCCCTTAACTTAGAAATTATCAGAATTTGAACATTTAGTGTGGAAACACCAAAATTTCTCGAATCCCCGAAAAAATATGAACCCTGGATAACGCCTTTACTTTTAGTAGAAAAGCACTTTTTGGTTTCTGAGCGAAGCACTTGTAATACGGGAATTGTTTAAATTTCGAAATTATCGTAACTCAGTTTAGAAATTGGTTGAGGTCTAATGGCCGGGTGTCTCATCTTACTTAAAAAATGCGGATGGGATTTCCCAACTGAAAAATGCCAAAGTTTTCCTTAAGGTTTCCTCCCATTTTCATCTTGCAGGTGAGGAGGCAAAGATGAAGATGAGAAAGATGGCCGTTTTTATGTAGAAACATGTTCTTTGTACATTTATAAAAAAAATCTGAGAATCCATTGAGATTGTCTAGTTACAAGATCTTTGATAATCATAGGAGAGGCATGATTTGTGAGACAAGGCCTTCAAGGCTCGAACAACCTGACCAAGAACTAGTCATTATCATTAGAGTGTCCATTAAAGGCTTTAGGATGATGGGACCACTACAACTTTCAACCTTCAACAATGGACGCCTTCAAAAAAATGGTTTTGAATTATTACAGATTTTTTTTTGAGACATGGCATAATAACCATAATCATATTCCGCCCCGTCATCCTTACGTTTTTTTCAAGGCTCACATTACATCATGTAAAGAATTTGTACTCTATTTTCTAAAACATGTTTCACAGACTTTGTGTTAAAAATTTAGAATAGATTTTTTGTTCAAAGGTATTTTGTATAAATGCAATGACACTTGAAATTTTCGTAAAATAAAAATAATTTTTTTTAAGTTACACTTTTAGGTCGATTTAGATGGAATACTATAGGAACTGTGTAATATAAATTTCAAAAGGAAATTAAAACCAAGCAATTCTATTCAACATTGCTTATAATTTTTTAAATTAATTAAATATTTTTTTTTTATCTGAATGTTGCTCTTCTAATTTAGCAATGTAATTTTGCCACAGTACTCCTGTCTAGTTAGAATTTTTAGGCATAACCATTCTGTTTCTGTAGCTTGGCTACAGAAATACGCAATTTACCGTTTTTAGTATTACTTTGTTGTAAAATTACACCGTATGACTTTGACACGAATGTTTGGGTACTAACATGTGAAGTTTTGAAAACTGGTTCTCCGTAAGTTAACATTTTATTTAAAGATTAAAAAGTTCAGTTAACTCGTATTCATTTCGTGTCTCATGATCAGGATAAGTTTGAAAATGTAACGTTGAAACACGTTGTTCTTCACTAAAAACTTTGTTAGCCGTGTCGTTTACGAAAAACAAACGCTACATATTTTTCGTTGAATTTGAAGATGAAAGTTTGAAAAAATGTATGGTGGGACATTTTCTATTTTTCCAAGCCTTTCTTCAGAGTTAATGGTCCGAATTTTTTTCAAAGAAAATAATGTAGTGAAAGATAGGGCATCTCATCACGTTGATACTTTCATTTTCAAAGGAAAAACTGAAAGTCCTGGACATATGCCCATTCTTTCCAAACACTTTCACTTTATCTTTTCCTTAAAAAAGTTAAGAAAATGAAAAGAATGAAGGACAGGGACGGAGAAGATTTAGGCTCAATGGCAAAACTTTGTCAATCTAAGCATTTCTTCATTTCTTACATTCCATAGAATTCTCATCTTTGTTAATAACAAAATTCCAAAAACGAAAAAATTGGAGACTTGCAAAAAAAATGGCAATAAAACCCTCTTTCGTGAAACTTATTTCGAAGAGTTTTCATAACTATGCGCAAATTTTGAACGCCGACGTATAATTATCCGTAAATTTCATTCAATCCTTAATAGGTTAAGTAAAATTCAGTTGGTTTTAAAGGCATAATTGAAGAATAATGAAAACTTTTCAAATCCATTTTATGTTAAATTTTTTTTTTCCAATTGTGGTTAGATCTTTTTTTTTTACCTATGGCTTACTTTTTCTCTGACGTCATTTCAAGTTAAGTGTTAAGTATTCAACCAGCGAGACAAAAAGTATAGACAGGGGACATGTTATAAAAGCTTTATACGTTTTTTGTGGAAATGGCAACGGGATTTTTTTTTATTTCCTACTTTCAAGCATTCCAATGGTGAAAGTTTAGAAAAGTAGATTTTTTTTTCAGTAGAATTTTATAGTAGTTTACGAGAAAGATGAAAGCCGAGAGTGAAGTTGGAGAAGAAAAAGCGTCTTTTGATGAATCTAGAATTTTCTCCAGAATGAAGATGATAGTTGTGAATTTAATGAAATGAATAACTGAATAGACGAGCTTTTATGTAAATAAATAACATACCCCCAAAAACTACTATATCATCTTACCCGGGTACGAAATCTTTCTTCTTATGCATAACGTAATCTTCTCTTGAAATCCTTTTCTCTTCTTACGTCTTCCAGGAAAAACTTGGTCCATGTCTTCTTATCTTATGCGTATTTCCTAATCTCTCCAGAACAGCCATGGAGCTTACGCCTTCAAACGAGGCTCCATTTTCCCAATAATACATTTTCCTCCATTCTATGTACTATTCTGAGAATGGGGCTTTCGAGATCCTGAAAAAATGGGTTTGAAAAAAAAAATGAATATCTTACCTCTTGAAAATATATGAATGTGCGTGGTATTTTTAGAACTTCCCCCCAGGAATTTCAATTTTAACCCACTCGACAGCTATTCCTAAACTAACAATAAGCAAAACCAACCTTTTCTTATAAATAGAACGGAGAAAACAAAATCCTACTCCGTTTTTTGAAATTTGAAGACTTTTCGAAAATCTAGGCAAAGAGAATTTAAATTCAATTCTAATATTTCTCAATCGATCCCGCTTTACAGAGATGCTTTTAAGAAAAAGTATATCACGTGTTAATTAGATGAGTTTGTCATTAGCACTCACACTCGTAATTTTTAAGTAAACTGTTTACAAGATTATAAGCAAGCTGCTTAAAAAATTCTTACAAAAATTAAGAAAAAAGTGCAACTTTTTTCAAAATATATAGTAGTCAAAAAAACCTAAGGATATTTGTCATTTGCTATTAAATTTCCAAGTCAAAATTATAAGTGAGGCAATTATTAATTGAATTAAGCTAGGCATATATAACTTTGCAAATGACTCACTCCAAAGACTTGTTTGAAACGAATTCGTCCAAACTAACTAACTAACGTAAGCATAATGCAGAAAACTTTATTCAAGCAAATTTATAATTACCTACCTAGCTTGGTGATAATCAATATCTTGTTGATAATGATCTTATTAACATACACCTGGTACTGCTAATTTATTACCTAACCTTAGATTAATAATAGCCTCCACGCTAGAGAATTGGTTTGAACTGAAAGTAGATTTCTCTCAGTAATTATATTTATTCAGGCTTAAGTTATAAAAGAAATGACTAATTAGCTTCTCTGAAATTAGTAGTGTTAGTCCTATGTTGATTGATTCTGGTATTGATTAGAATTGACTAAAAGATAGTATTCTGGTCAGGTCTAATTTTGGGCTAACGTAGTAAGTTCGATTAATTTCTAATTAGTATACGAAAAATTACTAAAAAATTGATACCTGGTGTAAATTATAATTTTTCAAAAATTTACTCACAAAATCCTCCAGGTTGCTTTTTGTGTATCGTCCTTCGTCACCCACAGATTTGAAAACACTGAACCCACTAGATTGTACTTTTTTACCCAATAACTATCCAAGTAACTGGATCACGTCAATTCCCGTTTCCAAAAAAAAGGAAGAGTTAAGGTTAGTCAAATGATAATAATAAAAAAGTTCCCGTTTTTTTAAACCCCCGAATTTCCGTTACAATTCTGTTGAGAACCCTTCCGAGAACAATCAAAGTCCGATTCTTCAAAACTCGGTTATAAAAAAAGTGCTTCACTCACTAAAATCGAAACTCAAGCAAAAGGGCAATAAAGTCCCACCAAAAAAGTCTTCACTTCTCAACGTTTTTTTTTGTATTAAAGTGTGCCATTTACTCTAAAATCGCCCAGCTCTTCTTTTGCATCAATTTATTATTCTCCTTTTTGCACAAGAATTCATTTGAAAATAAGTGATAATTTAATGTTGCAGAATTGCGGAATACCGGGAGGTGTTAAATCCCATTTTTATGAAGGCTCTTCACGTTTTCCGAGAGGATGGGCCGAAGTCATAATCTTTCGGCCATAAAAGTCCTTAGATATAAGAGATCCGTACGCTACAAAGTATATAACCAAGGGCCTAGATATTTGGGTAGAAAGGAAGAAGATCATCTGTCTCTCAGAGAACCCATTCTTGTTTGTCCTCGACAGAGTTCCAGTTCAGATCGAGAGAGGATGTTGCTAAGCAACTCGGATTCTTCTTCCTGACTCTTTTCTTTTCTCGTTCTTTAGAGAAGATCAACAGTAAAATTAAAGGGAAAGATTAAAGTGGGTCTCTTATCCTTGAGTCTTCATTTTTATTGCGACAGATTATGGGCTAACACTGAAACGGACTTGGGACGCATTAAACGCAAAGTGTACAATTGTAACTTTGTTAATTGAAACAACCACTTAAACGCACGCGCTACATCATGACATTTCAAGTTTTTAAAATTTTAAATGAACTTACTATTCATTGCAAACGATGTTTAATTTAGAATGTTTAAAATGAGTAATTTTAAAAAAGAAAGGAAACAAGGATTTTCGTTTCTTTACAAAAACTAACTACTTTCTATTTTATTTAATAAAAAATTTGTTCTAAGAATAATTTTAACCGTTGTAGTTATAAAATCAATTCGTATATAATTATCAAAACGCACATAATTTAAAAAAAAAATTAATAAAAAACTATATCACAAATTTTAATAAATGTATTTTAATAATTTTTTCCTGTCGATATGTGGCGCTTCGAGACCAACTTTCACCGTCGAGCTGTACCATTTTGCCAGAGAATCTCTAGGTGGTGTTACTTTACCTCTTAGCGTTGATATTTTGACGTTCTTAACTTTTGGGAAATTGGTGCTATTCGGTGAGTTCGGGGAGAGCCAGGCATAAGAGTCCGGGTGAAAGCCGACTTTTACGACTGCTACATTACTCCGGGGTCCGACCGTTCAGGATCAAAATTCGGGGTTATTTTCTAAGTTTTCCAGGCTTAAACTTCTGATTCCTTACTTTTGAGACAAGAGTTCCAAAATTCATTCGGGGAAGGGCAGGGCGAATAGATTTTGAGCCACCCAGAAGAGGGTTGGATCCCAACTTCACACTTTAGGTTCCTAAACCACTTCGGCCTAACCTAAAGTTGAGCCTAAGGATGAAATCGAGAGGGAAATTCTTTTTGGTGGACGAGATAGAACGAAACGGGAGTCAAGTGCGGCATTAGAAGTCGCTCAGAGAGACCAGTCGACAGACTTCGAATCTTCCATGCTCGTCAACACGAGAAACACTTAACACCACTCAACTTACGAAGGATCACAACACACTAACGGCCAATTCAACCAATCAAAACCAATTTTTCACATCAAGGTGAACCTCATCATTAACACTTGCTCTTTAAACTATTACAATTCCATGTAAGACTTTTAATTGCTCCTCGTTTAGAAAACTTGCAGTTTTAGTTGCTTACAGGTCAGAGCCCAGTCAACTTTAACTTTTATAGCAATGCAAATTTATTATTTTGTTTGAAATCTGCTCAAGTTACATTCTTTGCCTATTGTGTTAATTCACAAAAAAAACATTTGGCAAATTTGCTCTCATTTTTAGTGCTTCTTCTCATTCTCGTCAGTTGAAAGTTATTCGAGTGCAGTTTATTTTGTTTTTAAACATTACTCCAGTTGAAGTTGATTTGTTGTTCTGCACCCAGTGTGCGAATATTTTGGCAGTGCGAATTTAGAAATAAGAATTTATTATGGAGGTATATCCAATTATTTGATTACGAGAGGATTGAATGAATGAAGTGGCTTGAAGAACCTTGTAAAAAAAAAATCAGCAACATTTTATACTTTTTATTTCCTCTTAACAAATTTTATGTTCTTGAATCTCTTCCTTGGTCATTTTTTATTGTTATGTGAAGATTTGAGTGAAGATTTGTAGTGACAGCATGATCATCTTCAAAGATGATGTCCGGGGATGTCGACTCGACTGGGTTTAAGATTATATGAGTCATTAAGTACCAAGGTAATGGGCACTTCGGGATAGGCTTTCTGTCTTTTAGAGTCATAAACTTGAAACCACTTTTGGTTGACTGGTCACTTTCAATTAATTTGCGAATTCAGTAAACAATTGTAGTGAGACAGGATGTTTATAAGTTCAAAGAAAATAATTTTTAAACAATTTAAATTCTCATGTTTCTTCTAATTTCTAAAGTGATTGATAGAGTAGAGGGGCATTTAGTAAGCAGTCAATACTTTAGGTCATGCTTAGGTCACGTATCGATTGATATATATTTCCTTTGGCCCACACACGCTCTGGTGTCCCATTTGATCTTTTCCGTCATCAATTGTTTAGTAGTGGAAAACAAAGGAATTGATGAGTCTGCAAAAAGGAGAATAAAAGCATAACATTTGCAATTATTTCGTTACGCCTTTATTAATGACCAATTAAACAAGTAGTTTAACGGCCCATTCCACACAGTAGTCGTACATTAAATTTTTTTGCAAGGTAAAGGCTCTTTACGTCAGTGACGATGACAATTATTTGAGAAAATATTTTGCAAGATTTTAATTTTAAAACAATTATTGAGGTCGATAACGAAAACGTAAGCAGTTAGTGCGAAAAATAACAAAAAACTGGTGAATCACTAATTGATGTCAGACAGGCACCACCGCACTTGACACGAATGGAACTTCGACAAGTTGGGTTCATTAGCGAATCACCAGTATTACTTGCAATTTGCGAACCATCAAGTTTTGCAAATGAACTCTTTGGCAAAGAGAAGTAGCAAGTGTTTACTTTCACTACTTGTAACTGTGTATGTTAGAAATAGACTGAATTTTTTTGAGGTATTTTTTTAAAAACTTAATTTTTGTGTAATTTAGTTTTGTCTGATTTTTGTTTCAGTTTATTTTTGTTGGCCCTTGACGTTATGTAACTCATCTTGAAACCCTTCCACCAAATCGTGCAAATTCTTATCCAATTTCCTCTGAACAGAAACAATGAATTCAAAATTTATGGAAGGCATGCTCCCAAAGTACGGTCAGGCAGACGGGCCTTCCGTGGCAGCCGCTGCAGCTGCTAACGCTGCTGGAAATTACTCGTCGATCGCTGCGGCTGCTGCTCGGATGTATCCCTACGTTTCTATTGGACAACAGTCTCCGTTTGCAGCAGCGGCCGCTGCCATTTCAGCCTCGGGAGGAATCGGATTCGGGTCCCACCTAAGTGTGGGTGGAGGAGGTGAAGGCATGAATATGAATTTGAGTAGTAACGGTTTAGACAAACGATTTTCTACTGGGCCTGTTGCTGATTCAATGGTCAACTATGCAAACTTAGCTGCCAATGCTGCTGCTGGACATCAGAGCTCAATGGCTGCTGGAATTGCGGCTGCGGCACAATTTTACCATCAGGCTGCGGTTGCAGCTTCCGGCGGAGATCACCTGGCGGGTCAAGGAGGTCAAGGCATACCCGACATTCCGAGGTACCCTTGGATGTCCCTTACAGGTAACAACTCTTCTTTTTATATTAAAACTCCTGTTTGTTTTTTTCTTACTAGTAATTTTGCTCAGTATACTTCAAATTTGTTACATCCAAATTGCTAAGACATAAAAAAGCTTTCTGTTTAGTTTCAACTTTTGATTAGATTTTGTCCCGTGAGTACCTAGAAGTCAAGTTGGGAAGTTCTTACGTTTAGTCATTGCTTCTAGAATTTTCATTTTCGTATCAGTTGTTGGCAGGGTGCCATTTTCCATTAATTTGGTAGTTTCCATTAAGCCGTGGGAGATTCCCAATTCCAGTGATTTTTGAGTAGTATTTAACTCCTCTCCAACTTTTTGAATTACCTAACTCGTTTTCTAAATATTCTTGGGTTTGAAAGAGTTACGACTCTAAATTCATGTCTGACACAGTCTAAAATTGAAGTAACGGGTTAAGAAATTTGTGGGGAATCTGAAAAATCGGATTGAAAACCGAAACACGTGATTTAGATCACCTTCAAAAATATCCATAGTAAATTCATCAACTGATACTAAATTGAAGAAAGTTTAAGCCTGCTATACTAAAATCAGTTAGGTCAATCGTTTCATTGATAAACGCTTCTGTTGACGTATTTACTTAGAGTTGATGTCGAAACGCGTGTAACCCGTTGGTTGAGCTCATGCCAACTATTGTTTAATTAAACGTTACTACCTATAAAATGCAGTTGTATAAACTTACGGTTATGAAGAGTAACTCTTGGAAGCACCTGCATAACGATGTAATTCTAAATTCTTGTTCCTTTCTTTAACTTTAAAAAAAAATAACTTGAAACGTGTTTAGGTTAGTGACACTCAACTTGACTGACTTTTATAAAAGGAATATATTAATTTAATTCTTAAACTTGTTCCTACCAAAAAAGCATTATCTTTTTTAATTTGACACTGCACCGAATTGTTCGTCATTCAAGTGTCCCATCCCTAAGGCCCTTCTACTCGTAAGGTGAGTCCTCGCCTTCAATTTATGGACAGATGTCCTCGTCTGCTGTCGACGTTACACAAGATTCGAATTTCCTTAGGTTTAAAGAAAAAAAAGACGAAGACGCTTGGTGTGTCAAAATGTCTCCGCACTTTGATTTATGACTCAAAGGCCGGCCTATCTTGAACTTGAACTTCACTTTGACCTTTTCAAAATGTGCAGAGTTCTCCAAAAAGTTCTCCAAATCTGGAAGTAAAAACAGAGTTTCTTTCTAGTAGAAAAAAAATTATCTTACAAGAATTAATTAGAAGAACCAATGAGAAAATGGAAGTTAAAAGAAAATAATAAGAGAATTGCGTGTGAATTTGTTCTTAGCAAGGCACTTAACCTCTTCGAAATGTAACATAAAGATAATCATCATTTCAGTTACAAAGCGAAGCAGTTCAAAACTAATACTACTTTTACTACTGACAATTCAGCGGTACATAGTAGTTGTTAAGGCTCTTAGATCTTTTTGTGGGTTATCTCAGTTAGACTCATATAACATTGTTTCCAATTTTATGGTTAATTATTATGGGCAATTGTAAAAGTAGGGCCTACTCTTTACTTTTTTTTTGAGGGGTGAAATTAAGTATGAATGACGACGTTTGGTTAGTTTTCCAATTGGGCAAACATGAGAATTATACGACCAAAGAAGATGTGGAGGTTTTATTCGTTGATGTTATATGTGGTTATTTTTACGAGTTAGCTTTGTCGTCTCTTAATCAATCGACAACCACTTAAACTTAATCAGAATTGAAGACTCAATGCGTAGGACAAATTACGTAATTTCTAAAGATTATACTTTAACTACTTTTTACGAAATTCATCGAAATTCAGACATTCATAGATTTTTCCATAAGTTAGGCATTTAATTTCGTAATTTCATGGATACGCAGATTTGCATTTGTTACCTTGCTACCGGTAATAGGGTAATCAATTGCAAGGTTAAGTAAGAACTAATTAAGTTAATTAACTATCGTGGAACACCTGTAATAGGGTAAACCAAGGTTAGGTTAAGTTTAAGTTAACAAACTAACCTAGAACCTTTAAAAAATTCTAACATAGCCCAATCTAACCAACGTGGTCACAAAACCGGTGTAGCGACGAAATGGCATTCTGAAACGGAAATGGGATGACAAGCACTGAAGTCCAAATATGGCCCCAGGCCAAAGATAAAACAAGTGATTCAGTGCAAATCTCATCAAAATTTGCCATAAGTGGAAACAAGTGCGTGGTGTGGTGTTAACAAGACTTAAAAGTAATGATCTGGTTGTTAATAACATTTTTAGTTATTTTTAAAAATTTCAAACATGGTTTGTTATACTGTGTAAGGTGGTAACGATCCAAAACAGCAGTAAAATTTGAAGCCGAGGAAGAAGAGGACGGAAAAGCTTAAAATTCAAAGCGTAACCAAGTAATTTGTAACGAAAAATGTCAGTGAGGCGAAACTTAGCGTGTAGGAGCTTTGATCTTCAGCCTTACTGCGTAATTTTTCATATGGCTAGTGTACAAGCGTCCTTTTTCTGATTGGATAAAACATATTTGTTATAAGCCCAGATACAAAATGGACGATTCCCGAGGACGTTAATGGAGGCATGTCTAGTTAGACCGTTCAGGAAAACTAATTTGGACTTTTGTCGGCCCTAGGACGTTTCACTTTTTCCTGGAAGGAGGAAAAACTTTTCCATTGAAATTTTATAATGAGAAAAGTGTAGGGAAGAGATTTATTATGGAGAGCCGACACACAACTTTCTCTTATAAACTTAAAGAGTTGAAGTTTTTTTTCTTTTTTTGACCTTTCTTTTTTCGGGGTTAGGATGTTTTTGAACCGAAAAATACCCGGATTTATCTCCCTTGTCCCATTTTTTATGATCTCTCATCATTGTTTTATGACTCCCTGTCCCTATCAGATGATCATGAAATGGTCAACTTTAAGATTTTTTACCCAAATACTAAAACAGACTTTTACTTTTATACGTCTCACTGCCTCTACCCGTCAAAGAAAGTAAGCACTGATTTCATTTCAAATTTTTTGCATTTACTTTCACATTCAAGTTAAAGTTTCATTACAGAGTTTTGTTTTAAATTTAGAATTTGACTTGAAATCATTTTAAAACACTTTCAAATTTTACATGTTGGCAGGTTGTAGAAGGCTAAAAAGTTGAAACTCGAATTTTAACGATTTTTCAAACAATCTAGAATCAAAAAAACTAACGTATCTGTTGTGTCCCCAATATTTTGTATCAGTTCTGCACATGCAAATTTATATTAGCTAAACTAAATTAACTAATTGGGTTAGCTAACTTAAAGAAAAACCAAAACGCTTCGAAAACTGTATCGACTTCATTGACTATTTCTATGCTATTGAATCCAGTCCAAAATTCAAAAGTTAGCAAATGAAAGTCAGTTTAAATCGTTTAAAGTTCCGATTCTAAAACTACTTTAAGACTATGACCCAATTCCTCCACTTCAGTAGAAAACCAAATTCAACTTTCTTTGGAATCATTAACTTTCACTAACTTTAACTTTTTAACTTAAGCTTTAACTTGGAATTCGAGACGTATCTCAATTTTGTCATTCGAATTGGCCCGTTTTCTTTATCCTTTTTTCCTTCAAATCTAAAATGTGTACGAGCGTCATTTATTCCTTAAGTCTTTGGAAATATTCCGGGGGCCCTTCGGAAACCTGCTCTTTTTCCTTTTATTCCTTTGGTGAAAAAAACGAGTTTAGGTTCGTAATAAGACTAATCCTACTTAATGGGACTTTGGACTTGCACTAAGCAATCTAACCTAATGGAAGACTTTCTCCTTCCTTTTTTTTACTTTCTCCAATGTCCAATTTTTCCTTTCTTTCTCAACAATTGCTTCCAGGCCCCTCCAAACTTTTAGTAGTAAAGGAATGGTAGAGAAGAAGCGCATAGGATTAGAATTTATAAAAAGAAGAGACTCAACGGAACCCATTTTCCTTTAATGGACTTTGCAAAGTGTAATTTATGCGACGCTAATGGCCCATTAAGTCACACTGCTCCTACCATACCAATTTCAGCAAAATGACCCAAACGGCTGTTTCTACCCAACAGGACGAAGTAGAAAATTCGATTTAATCCACGAATTCTGAAAAGCTATTTCGTGCAGGAAAAGGCTCGTGTGGCACTCTGAAGGGCCAAATGACTTCTAAGCGTCATCCTGCTAGAAGACTTTTAGGTTTAGAACTATACATAAGGCCCAAGTTTGCCAATTTCTAGAAATGAGCCACAACAGATGGGGCATTTTATGCAAATTCATTCTCATAATCTAATATAATATACTATACATTTATGAGGGAACAAGCTAAAACGTAGGTCTCACAAAGCCCGTGTATTATGGAAAGCTTCTCATGCTAAAGCAGATGGTTCTTGATCATTCAGTGGACATTGCTATGTATATGGCTTACATCTTAACAAACCTAATTTCCAACACAATTTGAAGTTTGGTGAAAGTTCAATGATTATTTAAACGCTGCAGCGTTAGCTAATTGAACCTGTGTTTCTTTCATCTTAACATTTCACCTCACCCGTAGTTAGATTATTTCGCTTTACCAAACCAATTTTATTTTGTTTATTAACATTCTTGAATGTTAAAGTAAAGTTCCAGCTAAACTAAAACTCAACTGTATCTAAATTCAAAGAACAGGTATTCCGCCTGAGTTTTGTGTACTATAATTTTCCTTCGAATTTTAAACAAACGTGCGTTTAAAAGATACGCTTAAAGCTTAGACTATAGGTTTTAGAATAGTTGAAAAATTTAGAAATTTCCGCTGATTTATTCCTTGTGCCCTAGATAAAGCCTAGGGATTTCACTGAATCATGCATTTGACTTGCCAAAACACCCCCTCCCCTTCTTCTTTGAATGTCATGAACTCTAAAGAGGTTCTAAACATGTAGAAAAGAAGGAAGCATTTGTACCCGTATCTCCGAATTCCGGATTGCCGAAAGAAAGGACATAAAACTTTCCGTTGCCATAACTTTCTCCATTGCAGAGGCCCTTCAGACGTGCGAGAAATGGGAGGACTATAGTTCGGCTAGCCTTTGGAAATGGATTTTGAGTGGGCCATGGGAAGGTTCTCAAGGAGCTCATAATACTTTCACTTCTACGACCATAGGCATAACAAGAGATAGAAACTAACCTCCCCACCCAGAGCTAGGTTGTTTCTAGGAAAGTTGATAGAATCTATGTGGGAAAATGGGGGCGGAGTACAAGTATCATGGCGGATATTTCTGAACTGAAAGGCGGAGAATGTAGTACCTGGAAGGATAGCGAGATTTGAAGTGATACGATTGAGGACTAGAGAAGTATAGTTCCTGGAGAAAAGGAGTCGCAGAGGAGACGTTAGGCCATTTGATCTTCAGATGAAAAGGCAGTTGAAGATGTTAAGTTTCGTTAGCTAACCTATGGGAATTTTACTTTCAAAAGAAAAGAGGCGGGCGTCGACTAACTTGCCGTCACTTTCTTTTCATTTCGGTGAGATAACGTGACGCAAGGCCAGAAGAAAGAAATATTAAAGAATATCCTGATTCAGAGTTTAAGTTATGATGAAGGTTAGTTAAGGCATAGGTTAGGTTAGGTCTAACTGATGTAAATCGCTGGAGCGTAAGCTAGAGTAAGGTTAGCAACGTAAACACGGTACATATTTTAACTTTGATTTTGCGAAACTTAACGCCATACTAAGTTGTATTGAATAAATACTATTGATAAACATTGTGGAGTTTTAGTTTTTGCGTTTCATCGCTAGCTTAAACTAAACTAGTGGTACAATACAAATCAAAGCGATCATCAAGTCTAGCTTCCAATTAATATTATGTAATATTAAAACTTTAACAAAAACTTAGAAGATTTTGAGAAACAAGGGCGAAGGCAAGGAGATGTAGTTTGAAATTCCAGAGATTTTTTTTCTCCTGGTTATGAGATTATTTTGTTGTCCTGGGTTTTGGAGAAAGTAGAGATACCTTACCTACGTTAAGCCCTTAAGGCGTGTCCCTCAGAGAAAGTGGCCGTTTCCATGCATACTAAAGGTCCCATTATTATAAAAGATAAGTTGCATTTCGTCCACAAACATTCGAAATAGGCCCCTGCTCTCGTCTTTATGTTTAATATCCTTCTCCAGGGCTCGGAG
Source organism: Rambutanura hunanensis (assembly GCA_019776465.1). Taxonomy (NCBI): domain Eukaryota; kingdom Metazoa; phylum Arthropoda; class Collembola; order Poduromorpha; family Neanuridae; genus Rambutanura; species Rambutanura hunanensis. The sequence goes on along the minus strand of JABASK010000126.1, from coordinate 6,108 downwards.
CCAAAGTTAGGTTAGGCCTAACCTAACCCAAGTGCCATACTCATATCCATAAACATGTACTACTCCGTCTCAAATGGAATTAGCTCCTTTTCTCCTTGGCCCCTCCAACGACCACTTTGAAATCCAAAGGGAAAACTCACTTTCTCCCTTCCTTTTTAACAAAATGCTCTACTTTCATCCAAATTCTCTACTTTCACCAAAAGTAGAGACGCTCATTAAAATGAAGCTCCAGGCCCTTTACTTCTACACTGTATCACAACTTAGAACCACTTCCGAATCCTAACCTAACAACCACCCGGGTCATCATTACTTGCTCATTTTTTTTTGCAAACGCAAGCACTCTTTACACTAACCATCAACCTTAGGAAATCCGCCTCGTTAATATTCAAGCGCAGATTCTTTCAGACTCCGAACTATCCTTCTAAATCCAAAAGAAAGAGATGTTGTTTCAAAATTTGAATTTGAAACAAAAAAAAAGTTTCACCGAAAAGATGAGGGTCATAAAACTAAAGCGCCTGGCTTCTTTCTGAGTAGTGCTAGTTTGAATTAATTTTCGGAGTTTGGAAACCGAAGTTGAAGTGGGGAAAATGCGGGGATGAGAGGAAAAGATAAGATGGGAATTGAAGATCAGATGGGAAGAAAGTGTAGGGACCATTATGGAACAAAGCCCATTATTCTAATGCTCACATATGCAGGAAGGAAAGAGAAAGTGGTACTTTCTTCACGAACCTTAAACTTAAAGGAAGAGATGGAACGGTAAACTTTTTTTTTTGGCTGAAAGGTAATTTTCTTTCTTAGAAGAAACTCGAATAGAACATTTCCCAAGGCTCAGAATGTCAGAGTTTTGTAATTAACTAACGCTTAAAGTTTTATTCATAGAGGTACAATGGGGGTTTGAATGAGGCTAATATTTTACATTTTGAAAATGGGAAAAAGAAATAAAGAAAACTTTTTTCTTTAGAATTTTTTTCAAAATAACTTTCTACTCCTCCTCCTCCGCCTCAAATTTGGAACTGCGGAAGTAAAAATTTTTTTTGCGGGAGGTTTGATTCTTAAAGTTGTAGAAAAAAGTGGAGGTAGGTTTTTATAATTTTTTTTTTTTGAAAAAAGGTTCTAACAGAAACGTCTCAGGTTAGGTTATTTCATCTATATGGTGTTTCTTCCTACGATCTAACTAGATAGGTTAAGTTTAATTTTTAGGAATTTGGCGCGCGAGTTAATTTAATTCAATTGCTACTACCAGGCCATTTGACAATTTGAGTTGTTGCTATTAAATCTTGAATTTTTGAAACTCTTTAATTAACTTTCAATATTTCTTTTATTGAGTTTAAAAAAAATCAAAAAAAATTTCATACGTTTTTCACTCGTATCAAATTTTGTGAAATTGCAGGAAAAAGCGTTGAACTGTCTAAAGGGTAAAGGGGGTTCCTTTTTATTAAATGCCATAAGTCGTTTGAGAAGTGATGAAAATGTCGGCCGCAGAAGTTTCCAAAAAGTTGGAATTGGGCCCATAAAGAATTCTTTATTGTTTTCTTCTGGAATCATTCCCATTTCTCGAATTTCCTTGGAATTGTAAGTGGAACCACTTGGGTAACCTACGAACGGGGACGGAGGTGAAATTTCCTCGTTGAAGATGATTAGAGGGAAAAGTTGGAAGTTGGGAATTTTTGGAAAGTTATGATTATGACTCAACAATCTTCGAAACGAACAGGCACCAAAATGCCAGTACCAATCCCCGCTTCTACGATCTTCAACGCTTCAATCTTTAAATTTATGTCCAATCCACAACTACCACCAGGCTAATCATTACGAAGGCAAAGGAAAATCTTTAATTTACACTGTTCCCAAATGTCGGCATCACCAGAAAGACGCACGGCAAAGAAGGAGGATCAAGCATTTTTTTTTTCAAAAGGAATTCTTTTTTATCTATAGGGAGTGAACAATAGAAAACCCTACAATTTATTTCTTAATCTTAGCGTTTCAAAAAAAAAGAAGACATTTTTCAAATTTCTTCTTAGAAAATTCTACTCTCTTCCCTCTCCATCATCGTAGGGGGAATGAGGAGGAAGAATAGACGTAAGGTTGATTGAAATAATGGCATAATTAACAAACAACTTTTTTGTTAGACTGCCTTCTACAACATTTTTTTCCGACAGCATTTTACCTTGTCGAGTGCAGTTTCAATTCAGTTGGTTTCTGAAGTTTTAAAATTTATGATTAAATTCGTTGTTTTTCAAACGTTTATATGCATGTATTACTCAACTCCACCATGGACTTTCTATGGACTTCCCTGTACCTAGCAAATGGAAAGAGTTGAATTCGAAATGGCCGATTCCCATCGTCATCCCTTGTCCATAATTTTTTAATAAAGAACTGGATATTTTATATTACATTATAACGAGTTTTAAGAAAATGAAGTCTGTAAAAACCGCACTAACGCTGCGTTTGGAGAAATTCGCAAACATTCAAGGCATGCCCCCCATCGCCTCACTTAAAAATGGCAGCTATCTATCGAAATCTACACTATTCAGATAGTTTTCATACAAATTTCTTTACAATATAATTTTCTTTCAAAGTATAAATCGACAGTTCTATAAGCTTACGCAATTTTTGTTGATACCGAGGTTTTTTTTTTCTTGAAATTGATCTCCTCCGCATCCAAGGTGTTTACCCTTGCTGGGTTCACAGTTGTGAAAAAGGACGTTGGATGAATCCGTGATGGTTGTATTGAACGGGTTAGGTTAGGCTTGGTTAGAAGAAAAAGGGTTGAATTTTAGGAGCGGAGATGAGGCATGTGCGGATTTTATGTCTTTCAATGCCTGAAATTGCAGAGGTTTGGGGGAAAAGACAATAAAAGCATTTGGAGTCTTATGATAAAGTTGACGTTTGAATGCATGTTAGGTTCTTCCAGAAAAGAAAAAAGTCAATCCTAGACTTTTTTTGGCAATAGACAAAACTCACATTGGATGGTCCCATGAGAATAAGCGGAGACAATCTAAATCTAAAAACCAAAGATTCGATCTCAAGACTCGGCATCAAATTGTGACATTTCTTCTTTTTTCGGTCCGATAATTTTTGTGTAGTCGAGAATGAAATTAATCGGGAATTTGGAAAAGTCGAAAAGGTAAACTGTTTCATCCCTAGAGAAAGTCCAACCTAAACCTGAAGTCACCTAAGGCCTCGTCCTCCAGGGAAGTCGAAATCCGTATAATAATAAATGTAGTCATTTCGATAGAGAAGGACGTGCCAGCTTGGAAAGTCGTTCCCATAAGGAAAATATTGGACATTTCTAAAAAAAAAATAGGAAGGAGGAAATGGGAAATATTTTATTTTTATTTTACTCCCGATCTTTCCCATTTTCTCCTGACTGGAAAGTCAAATCGCAACGTTTCAAACGAAACGTTCTTTTTTTTTCAAAAAGAAAAAATCTCCTGACGTAAAAAGAAATGAAACGCAAGGGAAAAGTCTCCCGGTAGAGTCGTAAGTGTTGATCGAGTGCAAAGAATTTAAATTGCCACTTTATAGGAGGACCAACGAGATTTTTTTTTTACAAAATAGGATTTTTTTTCAAACAAAATTTATACTTGTGCAGCAGTAGTGGTACAAAATTTGTATTTTGAAAGTGCATTTCAGGGTTATCTTTAAATTTCGAAAAAAAATTATTTTATTTTTATAAAAGATTACAATCATTTGTGCTAATGCGCGAAATTCTAAAATCTTTTATTGTGCTGTACCACCTTCAATTTTTCGAATCAAAACTGAAAATGCTCAGTCAGTTTTTTGTCCCATGCATACTTATTACTATGCATTTGAAAATCTAAAAATCTTTCTGGTTAAACTACTGCTATTTAAAAAAAAAATTGGTCAACTTTCACAGTTCCGTTAGGTTTCATCACGGCCCCTTTTTTTAAAGGTTAAGGGCAAGGCTCAAAAACCTTTACAATTCTCAGTATGGATTCCCTAGGAAATAAATGGTGGTTATGGAGAATAATGGTTGTGAATCGGCTAGGATTTCTTCTCTTAAAAATTTATGTGTGACAGTTAGAATAGGGTACTTTGGTCCCGGGGACAGGGAGGGACTTAAGGGTCTCAGAAAAAGTTTGAACATTTAAACCCTGTATTTGCACCCTGCCTCGTGCTCCAGGCCTAATCCCCAGGATCTCACCTTTGGAAGGCCATAAAGCCTGTAAAGTCCATGTAAGAACGCAGAAGGAAATTAGATGTAATGGCTTCATACAACTTTCCAAGCCCCCATGCTTGGATTACGTTGCCCCGTGCTCTCTTTCAGAAATAACTTACTTTCACGAATAGTTTCTTTTTTCTCTTCAAAAAAAGTTAAATTTTCTTAGCAAGAGAATTTATTTGGAAATTTTTACGGTTATGCCTTGTCATGAGGGAGACCGCCTGATGTGCCAAACGATTTTTGAGCTTCTCTCCCTTTTGAAAATAGTTAATCTCTAAACGAAACACTTTTCAAATGCTCAATTTTTACTCGAAATGCTCAATTTTACTCAAATGAAACTTTTACAGTTTTGTTACTTTTCAAAAGGCCGAGGCCAATGACTCACTTTGTACTGTGTGGAGATTGATATGAAATGGAGATGAAATTGAATTTAATTCAATTTAATATCCCTATTAAACATCCCCTCCTCCTCTGCCCTTTCAAAAAATATCAACTTCAAATTAGTTTTTGAATGTAGTTTTTTTAAAAAAACAAATATTTGAGTATCAATTTAAAAACTCATTTTTCCTTTGTCAGAGAATGCGAATCGAAAATGAAAAAATAACGACCAATCTTTCTTCACAGTTTAGTTGGTGAAAGCTGCACCAGTTGCCATCGACTTTTACACGTGAAATTTTCAAGCGACCTTTCTCCCTCGACAGAAAATCTTCCCCCTTGAAAATTACTTGTTTTAAATCGATCTGTGTGTTTCTTCCTCAATTTATTTTTTATAGAAACCCAGCTGATCTTGGCTCTGGGAAAAAACATAAAAGGATCATAGACCTAGACAAAACTTTTCCTCCAAAACAAACCCCTACAAACTTATTTTAGGTCGGGAGCTTTTAGAGGTTAACGACATGACTTCAGGGTTACTATCAATTAAATATACAACGCTTAATACAATTATTGTTTGTCTAACATTCTTATTCTGGCAATTCTGACAATTTTGACTGATTCGTCTGTTTTGGGGTGACAAAATGTTAGTCCTGAACCTTTTTGTAATGTAAGATTTGGATAGAATTTTTTTTATAGGTAATGACATGTAAGGTATAAAGTTTCTGTTCTATTGGAAGTAGTCCTTAACGGTGTGTGACGTGAGAACAAGGGAGTATGGCATGGCCAATGTAACCTGCCATTACGTTTCTATTCGTAAACTTTAACTTTATGACCTGAGGAGTTTCCATCTTTGGTTGTCAAATCCTTAACTTCCAAAAAGAAACCCATTTTACCATTGTACACTTCTTTATGAATCTGTTCAAATAGTCCTTCACACGTTCCAGATGACTGCGCTTTGCCTTTGAGAATTTTTTTGAAAATGAAAATAAACTTTAAAATTTTGTTGTTAAAAGAAATGTATAAGTACAAGGGAGTTTATGCCCTGTTCAAAAACATCTTAAACCATTTCACAAACGGGAAATGTCTCCACCCCCACACAAATCGGTAAATATCTCTCACGAGTCACGGCCTTCCAAACATTTGAAATTTAAACGTGATTTATGAAGAAAAAAAATTAATAAATATAATTTAATAATATTAATAAATTTCTGTGTATCGCGTCAACTGCTTACATTGTACAACCCAGTTAGTTAACTGTATTCGTGTGATTAAGATTATTAGAATTCGGAATAAATTTTTGTTTACACGTTGTGGTACCTAGATAAAAAAAAACGTTGAATAACATTTTGTTTACAACTTTTAGTTAATATTTTAACTAGTAGGTCGTATTTTAGTAATCTGAAAAAATTGATTCGGCTTCAGAATTATTTATATAAGAAAAGTCAACCAATCTAATCAATTTCAACTTGTCACCTCTCACCTTATTTGGATCCAGCCCTTGAAGAGGGTGGAGTTTTTGATAAATTTGGACATTCATGACACTTAAGACT
>JABASK010000125.1:0-26084 GCA_019776465.1 Rambutanura hunanensis | reverse complement strand
TTTATCTGTCATACACCTTAACACACTTGAGATAATAGTTATTTAAAAGTTCAAAGTGTGTACAAAACTAACAACCAAAACAAATATGTACCTATTTAACAAATATACAATACAAATTTTCCTCCCATCTCTTCAGCGTCAGCCTAAATAGGGGATAATGTAGGACAATGCGACTCCAAATGGGATTTAGCCATGGAGGAGGTTAGTGACTCATTGTCAATACACTACAATTGTTTTTGGTTTTGTTACAATCGGTTCAACGAGGAAGGTCAACCCACCAATATTCTTTGTTTGTGAAATATGAGTTTTCTTCAGACTTCGAATGTTTTTGAAATTATTTTTTTTGTTCATACCACGGTAACGTTTATGGGTTGTGTTGACTTAGTATTTGAAATAAGCATGCTATTATTCTCCGTAAGGTCATATTTCAGTTTGGGAAAAGACCCTTGGATCTTTACCGTCTTCAGGCAAACCCAGGATGACACGAGCTGGATTCGTGGAATCCATATGCCCTAGACTCAATTTCATTTTAACTTAGGATCTTCCTCAAAGTAACTTGTTTTTTTTCCATAAACATAGCGCTTTGAGTTAAATTTTCGATCGTGTCTATTCCCTTGATTTTTAAAATGTGCAGGAACTGCAATCACCTTTGTCTTCATCCAGGGTCGAGTGTTTAGTCCTTGACTTCGTATTTTGAATTTTGTAAACACAAACAGAGTTTACAGGGGAAACCGGTTGATCTTGGCTCATATTCATGTTCATGAATGAAACATTTCCCTGTTTTGAGTTATGCTAATACAAAGTTTTAAACACCTTCTAATCTTACTTGGGCACGAAATGGGACATTGATCCCTATGTTGACAAAGGTCAACTTGTAGTTTCTTTCAAGGTTTACTTCACTTTAGTCATTGTATACTTCTAGTGAGGCATAGACATTAAGTTGCACAGTTGTATAGTTAGATTTTAGAATCAATGGCCCTGATTACGGATCTCATCTTCTTTTTTTTTTGACTTGGCGTTCCTCTACCAAATGGTTTCAAATTTACTGCGTCTCATCCGACGACACGTGCTGGAAGTGTTATTCACTGACGTCATACTTGAGATCACTTCTTAAAAGTATTTTTTAAACTCCTGTCAATTAACAGATTTGAGCGTATATGACATTCTACCCGATAAGAATTTTTTTAAAGAAACCTACTTGTAAAAGCTATAACTTAATTTTTTCAATTGTTGGTAATTTACAGAATCGTGGGTGGAATTGAGTATCAGTCCAGGACGCTTGACACCAGTGGCCGTTAGTGCCGTGAGTTTAGTCAATGGATCCCAACAAATGAATCAATCTGCATATGTACTAACACAAGCAGGAGAAGAATATCTTCGTATGCTTAGAGACGCACAACGTGAAAGTAATCATTCCTCGGCTATAGTTTCATTGGCATCTTCTCGACGAGATAGTCGGAGCGAATCGTAAGTTCATTTTGTTCAATTCAAAGTGTCAGGATATTTCAACGTAACAATGCATTATAACGAAATTGAATCTTTGCAGGCCCAAGTCTCCACCAAACACACCCACGAATACAGAACTGTCGAATGGAGAAGATGAACTCCAAGGAATTTTTATTAATAAGGTATGTTAGCTATTTTATAAATGATATTTATATAACTTACAATTTTGAAGGTTCTAATGCAAAATGCATTTAATTTAGGAGGCAGAGAAGGCTAAAGAAAAGGATTGGGTTATTACTAGTTATTTGGCTACACAATGTAACTCTAAGCAATACGAGGGGTAACTTGCAATTTTAGCCAAATAAAATTCTCCTATAAACATAATTTCATTGAATTGATGTGTAGATTGAAGCCGAAGTTGAGAATTACGAGTAAGGCGAATCTCAGTCTGAGAACTACGAAATTTGCAGGGAAAAGTCTATTCTCGAAGGAAGTAATGTACACACTTTTTGTCTCAAACTTCCTGTCTCTCATCATTGGGGCTGGAATTGGGTAAGTGCCTTTAGTTAAACAATATTTAAAAAAAATAATAATCGTACTGTAATTTATTTTTCGTTTTATCATCAGGCTTTGGCTTAGTAAACGCTCCTCGGCTGTAATATCTCAGTTTCCATTGAATTGATGAAGACTGAAACGGAAAGATGTTCTTAAACATCATCGCTTTTACAGTACTGGATTTTCAACGTCGACGTTTGATTTAAATATCTTAACGTCTATTCTTCTAGTTTTAATATAACAACGCATACTTTGTAGGTTTTCACGTTAAGTTCTCAATTGTATTTAAAAACGTTCTTAGTTCTATTTTCTTCTTAAAAGTGGAACATTTTAGCATTAATTCGTTAAAAATACAGTTTTCAGCAAGGTGAATATAATTGTCAGTAGTTTCGTATACAATTAATGTGTCGCTCGCCACTACACTATTCTAAACAATGTTTATGTTTAACGAATATTTTCCTTATCCCGAAACGCACTCGACTAGAACTTCTGGATTTTGAAAAACCTTGGGAACCGGTTTGTTATAAGGAATTTGGGTGTCGCTGGACCATGTAAATTTTTTGAAGGTCACTACTATCATGTGAACTTGTTTTTAAATTTCCAATATCATATCCACTTTCGGTATTTAGGTCGGATACGAAAATCTCTTAATGCTATTTAAGACGCGTCGTTTGTTACTATTTTTTCACTTTTGGTGGAAACGGGATTTAATAATTTTTGCTATTGATGAAGATCGTGATTTGAGAGAGTCCAGAGAGGGATAGAAACAAAATGTTCAGTTTTTCACAATGCACACTTTTCGCAAGGTATTTAAGTTGAAGGTTTTGGTAGCACAGATTTGCAGCAGAATTCTTAAATTATTGAAGTGTAGTTAGTGTTTTCTTTTAATAAACATAGAGTTGTCTGTACCTTTGACCTCTAACTTACTGTTAGTGTTGACTCTTGAAATTGGCCTTTGCTTATTGCTTAGAGTATGGGCACGCGCAGGGGAAAGACAAAGGATTTCCAGAAAGTATGAAAGTTGTTATTGAAGTAACCTAACCTAGCTTTCGGTTTTTTCTGTCGCCGCAGGAAATGACTGTTCGGTTGTTTTGTTTTCTGAAGAATTCTTGTGAATTCAACTCAAACATTAATTGCATTGAATACCGTGACCGCTCATACAATTTCTTACGATGACAAAGTGATTATCTTTGATTGGGGAGTTAAGGTCAAGATGGACACAGCAATTACTTTCATTTCATGACACTTTCGAGTATTCGGCTATAAGAAAACATAAGCAAGGAAAGGCGGGTAACCCCGAACTCGTAGTTTAAAAGTCTTGCTCCTGTATCCGGTGAAAGGATACATTACACTAAAAACGTATTGAACAAACAAACCTTTTTTGCTAATGTGTCTCATTACCTGCCTTATCACACCTTATTCTTACATGTTACAGTTTTGAGTAGGCCATGGCCAAGACAAAGCTCCCAAATAGTATCACGTTAAGTTAAAACCAGTTGAAAAAAGCAAAAGCACAACGTAATTTGCACTAAGTATCAAGGACATCGGCCCTGAATTGAGTATTCGTCGTTTTGGACATCGTTAATTTTTTAAGTTTGTTTTTAAAACAAATTATTGTTTCTGATTTTGTGGTAAGTTGAAAACACGGACTACTAACATTTTCGTTTGTCATAATTTTTCATCAAAATTGATTCTTTTTGTCGAATGATTTTGTCAGTGACCTCGAATTTGTCCTTATGGAACTTAATTCATGGTTAATATTTCTTCATTATAAGGAAAACGTCTGATTCATTTTTCTTTTTATGCAGATGACGTCTCAGTTATACCGTACCCTGTCAAGTTGACTTCCAATTTAACATCACGCCTCGGACTCATTACGTCGTCGGTCATTTCCTCGAATGAGACCTCTGGAGGTACTGTAACTGATAAGTATTACTGGCCAAGTCAATTTTATGATTTATAATGTGAGCCCAGGATCGTAGGTTACAAGAATATACTACGCCATATGTGAGCCCCTATGAACAATGACTTCAACGACCAGAATTACTTTAGAATTAGCATTATAGTTTTAATGTCAAACGCTTCATTATCTGCCTAGTTAGTATGAGTAAACAGTACGACGACTCTGTTATGGATTATAGAAATCTAACACGTGTAAGTCTCGTACTATTGCTTTCTGCTCTTTTGTTTTATTTAGGTACTTTATTTTAGACATTTTTAGGTGATCATACGACACGACGTACGAGCGTCATGCGTCAGGAGACTAGTTTGTTAAGTGATATTATATCGCGCAACAAACCAGTTTACAACTTTATTACCATGAAGTTGTAAATTATCTGTTAGTGAATATTTTTATGTTTGCAAGCGGAGAACAGATGGATCAAGTCTGATTGAAAATATAGATATGATTGAGAATTAACAAAATACAAGATGAGTTGTGTGACATGATGAGTGAGAAGAACCATATCTCTCCCGCTTGTCAGGCAATCTTCGTGCCCTTGCGTGATAGTAACTATCAAGTAGTAGGATTTATTAGACTTATAAGCTGACGCTGAAGACAAGTTACGTGTATGTCATTGTTATTGTTCCAGTATATAAAAAAAAACTTTAGTAGATTTAATTGCAAACTACTATATTTTCAACAGGTCCACTGACTGAAGGTGATCAAGTCTGAGAAGGCTGACATCGCCTAATGTCTTTGTCCCAGTTGGTTCCGTGAAGCTGCTCCGATCAGACGTTGGTTAGTACCATGTCAAATTCTACAAAAGATGACGGGGTTGAAGACTCAGTCCTGAATGGTGGCGCAAGCGGAGACTCATCAGTGAACAGAATTCCACGTTCAGTCTGTACAGACTTTGAATCTCATTCCTTGAAATCATTTAGAATAGACAAAAAATGGCAACATAGTAAAATAGTATTGTTGGTTGATGCAGCCATGCCATGGTTTGGAATGGACATTGGGTAAGAAATAATTAAAACTACTTTTGTATATTACTGAAATTTTATGACACGTTTCATGGACAGAGGAACACTAACCAAACTGGTTTACTTTGAGCCAACGGACATCACTCCTGACGAAGAAGACATGGAAGTTGAGACTCTAAAGAATATTAGGAGATATCTTACTAAAAATTCGGCCTATGGAAATACTGGTAGGCGTGACAGTCATTTACAGGTAATGACAATTATTGGTTCTGTAACATTAAATATTTACTTGAATGAAAGTTATACCTAAGACTTAACTACGCCATACTCAAGTTTTTGTCATAATGTTTCTAGATGGACGATGTTTTTATCGGAGGTCGAACCGGAACACTTCATTTTATTCGTTTCCCCACATCAGAAATGGCTAGTTTTTTACAACTTGCTAAATCTAAAGGAATGGCGACATTATCTAGTACCGTGTGCGCCACAGGTGGTGGAGCATTCAAGTTTGAAAATCAGTTTCTCCAAGTAATTCGCCATATAGTTGTCTGAGTTCAGTAAAAGATCTTTGCGATTTTTTTTATAATTGTAAGGAGGTGAACCTCAAGTTACACAAATTTGATGAGTTGGACTCTACAATTCATGGCCTTGAATTTATTGATGCTCATAACGAGAGTGAGTGCTTTTACTGGACAGCTTTTAAAGATGATGAAAAATGTGAAAAAATGCCGTATGATTTTAGCGACCCATATCCGTTTATGGTAACCAAAGCAAAAATTAATTTAACGATAATTTACTTTTGGCATTATTCAACAATTTTTTTAGCTTTTGTATAAAAGGTTGTGAATATTGGATCTGGCGTGAGTATGTTAGTCGTAACTGGACCAGGGCAATATCGTCGTGTAACTGGAACCAGGTTAGAGTCAATACACTTGAGGTTTTTTCAAGTCAAAATAATATTTTTTTTTCACGTAATTTTATTACTGTAGTTTAGGCGGAGGAACTTTTTTGGGTCTTTGCTGCCTTCTAACAGGCTGTACCACTTTTGAAGAAGCAATTCAACTTGCTAGCAAAGGTGACAATACATATGTTGACAAACTTGTTAGAGACATTTATGGCGGGGATTACGGAAAATTTGGACTTGGTGGAGATTTAGTCGCTTCCAGGTAATAATAACATTATAAAAAATAAAATTTTAATAATTTGTTAATTTGTAATTAATTTTAGTTTTGGGCAAATGAATTTAAGTGAACGACGAGCATCTGTTTCACGAGAAGACTTGGCTAGAGCAACTCTTGTAACAATTACAAACAACATTGGTTCAATTGCTCGCATGTGTGCTGTTAATGAAGGAATATCAAGGGTATAAGACTTATATAATTTTATTTTAATTTTTGCTTTTTAATAATTTTTTGGCTGTTAGGTTGTCTTTATTGGAAATTTTCTGCGTGTCAATACAATTTCCATGAAACTACTTATCATATGCTATGGACTATTGGTCAAGTGGAAGCCTCAAGGCCTTGTTTCTACAACATGAAGTAAACTAATCAACACTAAAATGATCATTCTAACAAGTTTATTTTTATAATAATTTTTGTTTTTTTTAAGGGATATTTTGGTGCCGTAGGATGTTTACTCGAACTAATGCGAAATTCCTAGAATGGAATTATAATGATTTATAATTTTGCATTGCAATATCTACTTAAACCAGAATGTGTCCAGTACCGACATTCCTAGTGCAGCGGTGCAATAGTTATAGAAGACTCTGGACAATTTTACTACAATATAAGAAATTACTTTTTCAGCTTTAGTTTCGTTCCAGTTGTTCCAAAAAGTACTTAATGTATGAAATGAGGGTGTTCGGACCTCTCAAATGCCTAGGAATAAGTATGAAGGAAGCAGGAACAGCGTATAGTGTTCTACTCATTTAAATCAATTCCAAAAAAATTATTAAAGTGATACTAAAGCTATTTATTGTTATTTTTCCTTAACAGATGAAAACTTCAATAAAAAAAAAGTCTTAAAAATGAATGGTCCTGCCTAGCGCCAGGAAGTCACTCATCTCATCTCCGATTGGTGGTTAGTCAAAATCGTTGGAACTTTGGAATTGTTTGGTTCTTTGTCCCCGCCACAATGAAGTTACAAGATCTATACCCACCCCCGCCGCTTTTGAATTTATTTAAAATTCCATTCTGTCTATGAAAAAGTTGGAAATTTTCCACATTGGGTTTCAAGTTGTGAATGTTTGATGAAGTATGGGAGAGAAAGCATTGGAGATGGAGTTGTAAAGAGAGTCCCTGGATAAATTCGTTTGAAAATTTAGGGCATAAACTCTAGTCTGTCTTGAATGGTAAACGAAAGGAAAAGATGGGGGAGATGGAGATGATGAGCCTCTTCAGGAGAGCCCTTCTAATCCCTCCCTATCAATTATGGATCCTATGAATCAGGGCAAGGAATGAGGCAATCATCAACTTAACTTTCTCCTTCTTTTCACTACACCCTTTATCACTGTTCCAAACCTTCAGTCACCTTGGAGGAATATACAGTGAGGTTCATGACAAAAGGTGGTCGTTTTGCAAACTACAGAGAGTCAAAGTCAAATTGAATTTTTGTAAAAATCTTACAAATTGATACATGGTCGTCTCTTCTTTGCAGAGTTTTTAAAGAAATGTTGGGTTTTCCCATTTTTGGTGATACGCACTGAACAATTACGGTTTTACTGCATAAAATAGTTGGCATTAAAAGTCAACTGCTAATAAGCTACTCGTTTATAATAGCGGCTTAACGACTTTTAATCTTAAAAAAACGATTATATGCTTTGTTACGTCTTGCATTCTATGTAAATTCTAGTAACGTCTCTTTATTTGAAAGGAAGGCACCTTACTACATTGCAACAATGCAACAATTTTTAATCAATCTTTAATTTAAAGCTAAAGTGCTTTGGTCTAACTCTATGATTATTTTTAAAAGAATCAACTAGTATCTGCTTTGTAACTTATTCTATCCCTGGCAAATGTAAAATTGGAAAGCAGTGTTGGTTGCCATGTGGGTAGGATTCATCTAATCGTGAAATAATAGAAATTGTTTCAGAAGGCCTCTTTGACAGTGTGATTGAGCTGTGAAGATTTTAATTGGATGGTGGGGGGTGGGGGGACCGCGGCGGTGTCGGGTGAGAAGGTGACGTGGATTTGGTATTAGAAGAATTAAGGGCTTAAGTGAAAGGCCCGCCTTTCTCTTGCACCAGTTCCTATAGTAGTTACACTTTTTTGAAAGAGCACGGTAGAATTTGAAATAAGGACGTTTGGTCTATCGTAATTTTACTTTAGAGTATAACAGTAGGGAAGAGGGAGGGAGTGGGGGGGGGGAGGAAGGGGGTTCCGAGTGAGTGAGAATCCGATCATCTGGAGGACACGCTTCACCTCTTTCTCCTAAGTGAACTGGAGGAATTCCTAATTGGGTTTCCTCTCTTCTTAATTGCCTCTTAATTAGGTGGGATCTTTAGGCTGGGGTAGGGGAACTAATCTCCTCCCATTACAAAATGGCGTCTATTTTCAAATTCAAATTCCTTTCTCAACTTTCTTTCTCTTTGCTTTTTCTTTTACTCACACGGTACATTGTAAGCGGCAGAGAAAGTGTGACGCTCTTAGAACAAATTTTTGTTACGTTCACATAAAGTCGCTCTTGGTAAAATTTTGAAAGGCAAAAAAAAAAAAATAGGCAGCGGAACGTGTGCTGAGGCGCTCTAATGTAAAATAACGAAAAAAAATTTTTTTCTTTTTTTTGGTATAGAGGTTGATGGATTTGGTAAGTAGAAAGAATCAAATATGCAAAGTCCTATTGTTACATTATTCCAATTGTGAGTATGCCTCCACGTGTTGTTGGTTTGATCTCTGTGCTTTCGGCGCACTCTTGATTTTTCACACTTTTTTAGTTTTAAACTTATCCATTTCTCTCCCTTCACCTCACTTATACTTTCTCAATCCTACTTTACCCCCCCCCCCCCGTACCCTCCCCCCCCCTTCCCCCACTCCGCCTGCTTTCTTTCCCAAGAAGATTTGGTCCTCTTTTTTTACATAATCGTCAAAAGTCTATTGAAAAAAAAAAGAGTCGCTCTTTATTTTTATCTAATGGATTCCTATCTTCGCTTTCAAATGGATTTTTTTAGAGTGTTGTTTGTTTTCTCCTTGGCTTCAGGCGTCGCGCAGTTCTTTTCTTCTCTTTTAAAAAAAAAGTGCGAGGTGAAGGGCTTTCCGTCGCTGAGCTCTCTTTACAAGGCTAATTAAACGTGGGTTCTCCTAATTTGCGTCTCAAGACAAATGGATAGTTGAGGAGGAGGAGGAGGAGGAGGAAGAAGAAGGAGCTAGATTCTTAGTCAACTCTGCATTATTCTGTGGTTGATTTTCTGTAGAGCAGTCCAAGTGTTGGAGTACTTTGAAACCGAAGCGCAGGATGACGTTCTAGCTAAAAAAAAAAGTATATCCGAGTTGCCAAGGGAAGAGACAGATAACCCGCGAGGTTTGACTCGCTCCTGGTTCCATTTTCCGGTTGAGAAACTCCACAGAACTTTATCTCCTCCAAATGGAAGGGAAAGGGGCGGTGGGAGAAAGTTTGGGCTTCTAATTAACTCCACTTTGCTTCAACTCAAGGGATACACTCCTAAAAAGTCATGAAGATCGACTCAAAAAAAAAACGTTGAAAATGGCGCCAGAGTATCTTATCCTTTAAAATTTATAAAGTAAACGCTAGAAAATTTGGGATGGATTGAATAATGAGTTGATTGACGAAGATTTAGTAGGTAAAAGTTAAGGTAAACTGAGACAAAGGCGTAGCTATTACGCAAGACATTTAGAAGATAAATTTTATAAATGAAAAAAATTTCAAATTTAAAAAAAAACGTCTTTATTGGGTTAAATTATTTTGAAAGTAACTTCATTTTTTTAAATGTCGTGTATAACTTTTTTGTGGACAGAGAATTATTTTAGTAGAAAACTAATAATTTGTGGCGTCACTCTCTATTTAACTGTTTTGCAGTACAAACTGTTTTATTTCATGCCTTTTACTCCTTGGCCATACAATAGAAAAGAGGAAGACATAATAGGCCGCCTAATTAAGGCTTTCCCAGGTTTTGATTCAAAGGATTTCTTAGGGAAAGGACTTTCTCCTCTTTCAAATGACTTTCTCTTTGGAACAAAACGCTGGAGAAAGTTCCGGGGGGGGGGGGGGGAGGGGGAGGTTGGAGAATAGGAATGGAATGATGATGATCTGATTTGGCCTGATACCAAAACGGACTTCTGGAACAACCCGAAAAAAAACTTCCTGTCTTCATGATTTCTCCCAAGGGCTCACTCTCATCGCCTCCTCTCCCCCCCCTTAGCTCCCTCCCCCCACTCCCCGTCCTAGTAGCTAGAATCGACATAGAAGAATAGGTCTCGACACAATGGGAATTATGGGTAGGATAACTTTTAATTGCTTCCTATCTCCCGCTTTTGCTTTTTCTCCGGGTGCTAAAATTTCTAAAGTCTCTTTACTAATTACGACTCTTCCTAATTGCCCTTCTCATATTAACAAAATACTTTATGCTTTACTTTTGAGTTTCAGTCCTCCTCCTCCCCCTCCTCCTCCTCCTCCTCGGCTGAGGGTATCAATTCCCAAGCACTGACGTTCAAATTGACAAAGCATTGGTAAATTTTTTTACGTTTCAAAAAAAAATAGAAAAATTATTTGAAAACCTTTAAAAGTTGGTAGAGAATCTAAAGAGAGTCGGAAGTATGAGGGGTTTTGGGAGGTGGAATTGAATTCAATAAATAATCCCTCCCATTAAGATCCAAGTGTGAATCCGTCGCTTTAAGCGTAAAACCTATAGCCTTTCTCTTTCTTTCCAATTTTGTGCTTGAGAGGAAAACGATTTGAAAGTGGAAGATCCAATTTTTTGGAAGATCCCTAGAGCACAGAGAAAAGAAAAGCTATAGTCTTTCTCATCATGTTACGAACCTTACAGTCAGGTTTAGAACTTTTCACGAGAAAGTAAGGAGGAGGAGGAGGAGGAGGAGGAGGCCTTCGAAAAAAAGAAAAAAAAGAAAAAAGAAAGGCGGATGAGATTCAATTGGGGTTGAAGTTGGTCAATTGTCTCTGAATTGCCTTTCGTTCCAACTGGGAGGTTCTGATTCTAGAGAACGATGGTCGTGTAGTCTTGTCACTGAATAGGCACTGGCACTTGGGTCCAGAAGAAGAACAGGCACTTATCTTCTTTGGGAAAAGCAGGCAGTTGTTGGCGATTAAAGAGAAAGGAAATCGGATTAGATAGAAAATGCCTTTTCCCATCATCCCATTCTAACTCACTCAAATAATCATTAAGGACGGACCATTCTGGGTAACGCTACTCACTTACTTTGTTACAGATATGCAAAAGGGAAACTATGATACTTCTAAAATTATGATTTTTTAACGAAGTCAACAAAAGGAACATATTGACAGTTGATAGGGAGGGCTCTAGTCACGTGGTATAATTTCTAGAGGACTTTCTCTTCAACTACTTTTCTAATCTCTTCCTACCATATCCCTGTGTTATGATAATGCACCAATCAACAACCACTTTGTAAATTGATAGTTTGATAATTAAGATGTGTTGAGTTAAATTTAATTATTAAATTTTTTTTTTGTTTTATTTAAATATAAAACGGTAATTAGACACACGCTTGTTACTTTACTCTTAACTATAAATTCGATGATTATAGTTTTAATTTATAGGGTTTAGAAAATATTATAAAGTTTTCTCGTTAAAGTTCCTTCCTTCCTTCGATCAATTAAACCAAAGCCTGTTGCTTATAGTTTTTTGATAAATTTAAAAAAAAATTTAAATTGAAGAATTAAAGCGTATTAGTACAAAAGTTAAGAGAAAAGGGGGTAATTTGAATTCTAATTTTAGAAAAACCAGAGAGAAACCTCTAGAATAGCGAAAATTCCTTTAGATGCTATAGAATTCTACTGGATTTTATTAAAAAGCTTGGGCTTACCTTCTTATTAAAGTAGGAAGTGGTGACTTTCATTTAAACGTACAAGGGTTTATATCAAACAGCCATGTTGACACCGCCAGGTAAAAAAATATTTTTTTTGTGTGTTTCTTGACCTGCCCATTAAAGTGGACAAAACTAATTTGAGTCCAAAAAAAAAAAAAGTAATTTTTAAAACTTTTAACCTTTTCTCTTTAAAGGCGGCCGCCATTCATTTAAAAATTTGTTGATTGTTTATGTTCTTTGAAGCGAAAAAAGGTAGAAAAGCGGTAGAATTGATCTCTTGTCCGTTTAAGACTTGAAGTGAGACGAAAAGATGTCATTTGAAAGAAGACCGCTTCTTTCTAGTAATTAGTTCTTACATGCTCATTATGTTTCTTAAAAGAAAGAATGTTTAGGCTCTGATTAGCCTTAAGTTCTTCGGTTTTTGTAGGACTATGAATAGTTCTTACTTTTTCCTTCATTTCCAAATGCCATTTCTCGGTTCCGGGTGAATTGATTTCTCCAGAGAATTCCCTCCCTTCACTCACTATATCCTTTCGGTTTTTTTCAAATCTCTGGGCTTTTAAGTAGCGAGCTCCACTTTCTGTCTTGTTGAAACTAATTGTTTTCGTAGTTACTATAATTAACTTTAAAGTAGAACATGTTAAGATTCTAGGACAATCAAGGAGAAAGGTACTAATGTAGTAACTCTATCATTTTAATCATATCTAGTGATAGATTCTAGTAATTTTACTAAAGATTAACTTAAGATCTTTAACATTTAATACAAAGTGTCAATTTTTTACTTCCTGCGTTGCACTTTTCACATCACGAGAGATGCTACTGCTGATGGTTAGCAAATTATTCTAAGATTTTCTACATGTTAGCTCGTTGACATTTAAAAAAAGTTCACTTTGTACCTTTTTTTTTTAGAAAAATGGTTTTGTGTGGTGAAAGCGAACGGGTCTTGGTGAACTACGGCACCTTCTCGCTTTCTCTATCCACCATGTACACTTCGGCCTCGTCTCCTTCTGCTTGGTTGAACCTTAATTTTGTGTGTCAGCATATAGTCTTCCCAAATATTTGCTCACGGCTCCCAAGGCTCCTGAATTGAACCTTTTAATTTAAAAGCTCCACTTGAACCAAACTGAGAGAGCTAAAGAGTCGAAGGAAATGGATTGAAGGGAACTTGTCCCTCTTCACTTTACTCCTTCTACGGTGTACCCACGGTGTACCCATGGTGTACCTACGGTTTTTAGATGAGAACCTTCCAAGTACACCCAGTCTAAACCCTTCCCCTTCTTTCTTCTTCGTAACTGAATGTACTGTAATTAAATTACGGTTGTTTAGACAGAGGGTAAAGTCACTCTAGAGGAATTCCTGGACAAAAGGTATGACCATCAATCTGTTTTCGACCAAGTGCAAACGGAAGTGAAATGGTTCAGATTTTTCTTCAGGTTTTGTACTCTTCCACTTTGTATAAATAAAACATCCCTGTTATCTTTATTACCCATTGATTTTTAGAGACAGAACTGGAAGAAAAATGCTTTTGATGATGTTAACTTCCGGTTTTTTCAAAGTCTACTTTTTTTCAGTTACTCGTTTGTCATCACTTAGTACAAATTTAAACTTTTGGCGCCTTGATACTTTGGAAGAATTTTTGGGTAAGAAAATGAAAACGGAGGAAAATTTACGGAGCGAGCACGAGTGGACATGAAACCTTACAAACTTGAGATTTTCTTGTTAAATCCGTGTTGTTGCAAAAGATAACATTGGTGATCCTACTGGTCAACTGGGTGGAGGGAATCAATAGAACGGCAAAGGAAAAAAAATTTAAATGAACTGACAAATTAAAAAAAAAAATTTTGAAGTGAATGTTAGTAAAAGTAAAGTGTATCATGATAAACTCAACAAAAAACAAAAAATTTTTGTTATAATTAAAAATTATCTGGCGTAATTTGTTTTTTTTGAATGAAACATATTTTAGTTATTTGCGTAAATAGTCTGAATAAGTTGAACAAAAATTTCCCGCCAATAAAGGTAGGGGCGGGGTGAAACCTAGTAGCGGTAAATTTAAAAAAAAGTTGTTTTCGTAGAACGGAGGGAGGAGGGGGGGAGGGGTAGAGAGGGGGGGGGAGGGGTAGGGTCCCATTACTTGCATTTATTAGGTCGTTACATCTGTAATGTAATCCCGGAGTCCCCATCCAAGTCCCTTGAGTCCCATCCACACTCATATTCGAACATATTCCGTCAGGCCAAAAAGGAAATGACGCTCACTCTATTTTTTCACCATCTTTTTCCAGGGCGCGTCTTTTGAAATTGCAAATATTAAATATTCAGAGAAAGTATTAAAGAGTAAGAGCGAAAGTAGTGAAAAGGCTCAAAGAGCAGGCGAGTATTTTCGAGCTGGAGAAAATGCGCGGCGCGAAGGTTCCCTAAGGTAAAGTTTTTTCGACTACATTTTGAAACCACACTAAAAAAAAAAAAGAAAAAAAAAGTTTTTCAACGAAACGCATCGTTTTCATTTTGAAAAGAGGCACAAATTGGGGCATCCCTGACGACACCCGCACAAATTTATAGTCCCAAGAGATCCTCATTTATTAATAGGCAATTCCTTCTATCTTCAAAATAGTAGAAATGGTCTTATTTCTATCCCAAAAGAGAAGTTGTAATCATCAACGTTTGAGATAAGATACCCCCTGGTGAGATGATGTCACTCTGGGTTACCATGACAACAACTTCTCTTACTTATCAAACCCCACCTTTGACTTTTCTTATTCATAGAGGACAAGGCTTGAATAGTAGGAGAGACGAGCCCAGGTGAGCAATTAGGAGGCGGTCTTAATTAGAATCCTTCCTTCCGCACCAATTCTTTACAATTCATCTCTCTTTCCATTTATAAAAACGTTCCGTAAGAATTTAATGAGCAAAAATTTTCTCCTCGTCTTTTCTTTTTTTTTTTTTTTTTAGATCTTTTCAAATTTTCCAAAAATAAAAAAAGCCCGTAAAACTTACTTTCTCCGTTGGTTTCACTTTCAACCAATTTTTTTTTTATTTTTCACAGAAACTGATGATTTTTTTTTTTGAGACTCAAAATAAAGTGTCATTAAAACTTGTCCCTTTCTCTGAGCCTTTTGTCATCTGTAGATTCGATTGGCGCCCTTTGACCTCCTCCTGTAGTACATCAAGTATTGTGACCCAAGTGTGAAAAATAAGAAGATGGAAAGGCGGTATTGGTGGCGCCGTACGACAAAAGTGGTGACGATCCACTTACAGACCCACCACCACCCAAATATGGTGTCATATGAGAATAGAGTAAGTGGTGGGTTGCTGTAGAATATGGTGAGCCACCACTACCAAATGTTCCTAGTCCTGAATTACTACTGGGTACTGGTGGACTATTGACATCCATTCCAGGATTCTGTTTCTTCCATTTCGTTCTTCTATTTTGAAACCAAATCTTGACTTGAGTTTCAGTCAGGGATAGGGATAGGGCCAAATTGAGACGCTCACAGACGGATAAGTAGCGCGTTGTTTTGAATTTATTTTCCAGAGAAACGAGTTGTTCGTAAGTGAAGGCCGTTCGAGCTCGGCGTGGTTTCCCTACAAAAAAAACAAAAAAAAACAATTTAGTAATTTCTATTTGGTGTTAATTAAAAGAGTTAATTGATGATTGTCAGTTTTGGATTTATTTGAACAGTGATAAAAAAAAATTGGAGAGTTTTGCTTTAGAAAAGACACAGGGAGTGGGAAATCAAAACGAAAGGGAGACTTTCTGGACGTTTTCGTGAGTATGAACTCGTGCGTTTGGGTCTCTAAGGGACATGTTTCTGTAATTGGAATTTCCTTTTGTGGAAATGTAAATAGTGATCCTATTGTTTCCTTCCTAAATGGAATCCTCTACACTTCATTTAACAAATGGATCTAATGAGATGTATTAGACTAGTATACGCTCAATTCTCAATTCAAAAAATTTCCCGGTCTCAAAAAATTGGAGGGCCAGTAGAGACTGGTAGTATCCCAAGGGATTTTCGGTACCGAAACGGACCCTTAGAGGATCATGAAGGGTGAAATTAAGAATCAATCCACCAACAAATGGGAAACAAACGTCTCAAATTGGTTGAGGGAATTGGGACAACTAGACCAAGTAGAGAAAAAGAGCCCAAAAGAATGACCTGTGTCGTTCAGAAAGGCTGAACGGCTCCTTTTTAGGGTATACCCGGGTATTAACGACAGGCGGAAGGATTTAAGGATCGTATTATTCCACCAAATCACACTTCACACCAATTAACTAAATAACTCAATTACAATTTATTACAGGGTCAACAGTTTGAAATAAGTTTAAGCTTCTTAATACTTTCGTGTCGCAGGCTTTTTGTGCAACACGGTACATTTGCATAGTTGGTAGGATTTTTAGTTGAATGTGAGAACCGGACGGCGGGCTACTACTACTAGAATTCGGATTTTATTTTTGGGGGTCATTTTGTAAGTATGCAACAGTTTGCTTGCTTGAATGACAATAATTGAACTTTTAGACGTATAAAGTTGATAGTTTCATTTTAAAAGAGAAATTTTTAGATTTTGAAGTCATTTGAAAAAAATTAAATAAATGTGTGCTAAGTTAAATTTTTTCAGTGACGTGTAACGTAACGTAACGTAATTACGTGGTACGCGGCTATGAAAAAGTCAAAGGTTAAATTTTGGAAAACTGTAAATCTTTGTAAAAGCTTTTACTTGTATACTGTATACGCCAATTTCTTACACTTTCTACTACTAATTGGTCAATTTGTATTGCAAAAAATGCTTGAATCGGCAACTGTCGTCGGCACTTGCTTACGACTGACATGCGCTATAAACCTTCATAAAAATAAATTGCTAAATACGAAAATACACTTTTCTAAAAATCATACCTTTTGTTTTAAATTATCCAAGAAATGATTGAATTCAATTTTGGCTTGATTTGAAACAACCTATATCATGACTCCTCATCTAATAACCTTTCTATTTGAGATAGCTGCTAATTGGCACAAAATAATTGTGTGCTTCTCAGTTCATTTTGAATGAAAAAATGTAGAAAATGACTCCCTTTCAATTTTTTTTTGGCACATTGACCAACAATTCGCAGGTCATAAAATGATACGAATTTAAATTTCTAACAAAACTCCACCTCCTCCTTCTCCTCGTCTAATAAATTCTTGGCAAATTTTGTAAAATGTAACTCCTCCGTCATTTGTTCTGATTAGGCTGGTTGCTTCTTCGTAACACTTTCACAGTTTCACTCCTTCCTTGGCATTTGCCCAAATAACATTCTTAGCTCATCTACCTCATTAAGAATAAATTAACTGCGTCTCTAATTATTACCTATAGTAGTCAACCCGACTGTTTCTTTGTTCTTATGACATTTTAAACTTAATTTAACTCAATTTAAACTAACTTTTTTTTTTAAATTTAATTTTATTCAAAAATTTTACAACTTACTTGAGAGTATTTCGTCAAGTTTGAAAAATTCCCGTGTCACTTTTACCCCGAAAAAGACTGAGAACGGGGAAATTTGATTTTATGCTTTGGTTTTGTCAAAGCTTTTGGCCTCAAAGAAGGTGTGAATCCCTCGTATGCCTTTGAAACCCACCAATCAGAGGGATGACAGAGTGAAAGGAAGGGGAAAGTGAAGAAAAAGTAAACCCTAAAGAATAAGTTACCCGGGTATTTGTCTTTTATACCTGATTTTTCTGAGTTTTCACTCCGTGCTCCTTTTTTGCGATGATGTTTAGATTCGGGTTTAGGATTAGATTGACCTTCTAACCCTCCTACTGAGTCTGACGAAGAGTACGGATCTTGTTCAGGGTCATCTTCTAACAAAAGGTCAGATGAGTTCTCTGACCCTCCGTCTCCATAGCTCATTTCTGACGTCAGGAGGTCAGGTGGCGTTGTTGTCGTAGAGTCAGGATCTTGATCTGGAAAAAAAAATACCCGAAAAACATATAGAAGTCAGTTCAATTCAATGTCACGGTTCTAAATCCTGGAGGAGCCAGAGTTCCTCCATGTTTTTCTTTGTAGAAAAAAAAAAGCAATCAAAGTTCACCCCTTTTACCTTCCCTTTTGTTTACTTCTCTGTCATCTTTGAATTTTTTTTTTTAATTTTCTTGCCTTACTTGTTTAAAGTAAGAGAGTTCATGATGTTTTTGTGTACAAAAGCGAAAGAAAGGTTTGAAGAATTAAATTAAAAGTAAACGATGATGGAGGAATTGGTGTAAAGTAAAATTTTGACAATGTCAAAACGTCTAATAGACAAAAATTCCCAAGGTTTTTATTCTAAAAAAAATTGGTATGAATTCGAAAGACGCTACTTTTTTTTATTTTTTTTTTTGCATTTATGCTTAAAATGAACTTGAATTCTCTTTATCTGTGTGTCATTTGAAAAGTTTAGAAAGTATAGAAAAAGCTATTGAATTTTAAAATGAAATGATGATATATTTTAGAGATTTGTTATCGCTACACTGTGTGTACACCACACCCGGTAGGTGTTTTGGTTCATTGGGAGATTTTGACAGTGGAGGTTTTTGTATTGTGGAACTAATTTTAACTTTTTTTTTTTTAAAAAGAAAAGGGTCAAATTTGAAGTGAAATTTTAAAGGTTAAAGGTATCTAAAAAACAAATATACGTTTTTAAAAATAAAAATAAAATTGTTTTTAAAGTTTTTTTTTTTTTTTTAAATATATTTTTTTTTTAGAAATGGAAAACTCCGCTTCATCAAATCTGTGCGTTTTGGTTTAGATTAGAATCTAAAAAATGAAGGAAAATAAATGTATACTCATTTTTTTAAAGGTTAGAACATATTGGCCAAACAATTTTTACATTTTGAATTGATTAGTTAAATAATATTACAGGATTAAGTTGCTACAGAAGGTAATACTTTTAGTACAATATGGCACAAAGTCATTTTTTTTGAATGTTTAACACTGCTGTGCGTTAATTGGTTAATTAATTTCTGTGTCTATGGTATGACAACTTATTTGACTAAATTTAATCTGAATAATGTACAAATTAGAATTAAAAAGATGTTACCTCTGAGATCTTTGATTGTAAATCTGAACTTTGGTGGAATTGAAAATGGTGACGGGCGACTGTTGACATGTCCATGTTCATCTGAATCTTCAGGTGAATGCAAAAATCGTGTATGATGATGACTATGAATTTGATTAGTTGAGCTAGCAATTACTAAAATACGATTTCCACCACCAAATTTATTTGGATCTAAAATGTCATCAACTGAAAATGTTAATTTTTTTCCACTACCACTTCCCACTTGACACCTTTCATTATTATTTGTAAGTGATTGATTAGAATTATTGGAAAGTGTAATAATTCCAGTAGTATTATTATTATTACTCAAGTCTACAGGTTTTGATACTTCTGTTAACGAAGGAGGTGTTCGAATAATTCTAAAATCCATTGTATCGTCACCACCTTGCTCGTCTTCTAAAACTTCTTCTGACATAGTGGACCACCAAAATTCAACTGGTTAACGAACACTTTTGGTGGTGTTGACTTTGAGGTGGGTCGTGATCACTCTAAAAGTCACACTTTGTTGCTAATACAAGAAAGAAAAACGTTAAAGTTGGTGAGTACTACCGTGTAGTTGTCCTTTAGAACGACAAGTAATAACGTCCTACTTCTTGTCTCCCAAACTTTAATTTCTTCTTTTTTCATTTTGTGGAGATTTCACCCGGGTTCTATTTTTTGTTTCGGAAATTCAGTAGGCGGGACTTGAGTGGCCCTCCTCCAACCATTTCTGAGTGCATGCGTTCAAAGGGGTCGAGTTTCTTGTCGGTTTTGGTTGTAGGCTCAGTAAGTCCTAGCCAATGACCACAGATAGACACAATTTGGATGTACCTGGTCACGAAAGGACCATGTCAACTTATACTGTCCTCTGACAAGTGGAGCTGGAAGAGTTCAGCGACTCCTCGTCCAGGAAAAGTGTCACTACACAGCTTCGTCTCTTTACAGTAGATGTGAATGAAATCTTTTGAAATCCAGTTAAGTTGAATTGAGATGCAAATATCTATTGACCTCTAATTCGCGTAAAATTTAAAGAACCCGCGCCAAACCCCATTCTTTCCTTTCACTCGACGCACTGAGGCGTGGAATGAAGTCATTTTCCAACGTAATAGAATTGGAGAAAAGGAGACGGATTATTCCCGGTTTACTAAATCGTTTTCTATAATAGACAACGCGAGTAACAAAGAACGTTCAAATTGGAACGAATATCTAAAGTACTTTGAAGGAAATAAAGTGTTATGTGTCGCAGTAGAGTTATTATATTTTATAAAACTTTACAAGTTTTTAACTAGAGACCAATTACTTTGAGCCTCAGGTTTGTTAGCATGATAACAAAATTAATCAAAATTGTATTAATAACCTGGGGATAGCGTAGTGTATCAGAAAATTTACATAATTTTTTTTTGAAGGAGTTTTTTTTTTTTTTTTTTCAAAAGAAACAGAATTTAAGGTAAAATTGTAATTAACAATAAAAAAAAACTTTGATTTGTCAAATAAGGTACGAAAAGATAAAACCTTTTTTTTTAAACAATAAACTTTATTCCTTTGAAAACGTTTTTTTTTAAATGTGCTAAAATTTTGGTGTTTTTTTTTTGTGGTTGTTTTTTTGAAACCCTGCAAAATAGTCTCAAAATTCCAAGTAACTTGTTTTCCTCTCGTTTTTGAATACTTTTTTGCAAATTAGCTCGTCTTTTCTTGCTATTTTTACCATTTTTGTTTTTTTTAAATTATGTTATTTTTGTGTTGTTTGTTTGTCTTACCAAGTTATGGAAATTAAAAGAAGGGAGATGACTTGCTAGAAAATGTGTACTGTTCATGAACTTACTAATTTTAGGTTTAATGAGCTATGGTTCAAATTTGAAAAAAAAAAGTTTTAAAAGTTGGTGCAAGCCGAGTGATTGACAGGAGTCAGGCATTTGTTTCTAATTAAAGCATGTTCTCTCTCGAATTGTCTTATTTTTAAAAAAAAAAGAAAAAAAAAGAAGCGCTTCCCTCCGAGTCTCGGTTCAATTACTTTTCTCCGAAATTAATTAGGAAAAAGGCAAGTGGTGCGAAGTGATGATTTAGTCGTCATTTGACTTCCCGCCAACAACAACCATCTTTTTTTTTTAAAAAAAAAAATGTCGTTTCAAATACGAGAGACAGAGATGTGTCGTGTTTTAAAAAAAAATTCTCATTTTAACTTTTTCAACTTTATATGTTTAGTCGAGAAGACAAGACACGCTGGGGATGAGAAAAACTTTTCTTTTTTTATTTAACCAAAAAAAAAGAGTCATTTAAAACCAAAACTTTTTTTTTTTTAATTTTTTTTTTTTTAAAAAAAAGTTTTTCCTAAAGCTAAAATTAGGTATGCACAATTCACAAAGTTAATTTTCTGTGGAGTGGTGGAAATTAGGGGGATCCTTATTACATGCTTGAAATACGAACAAATGTCTTGGTCTTTCAAAAAAAACGTCTTCGTTTTTTTTTTTTGAATTACTTCCCTCCGTCGCGCCATTTTTCTAGAATACTTTCCACCCACAGTTTTTTTCTAGTCCATTTGAGATCTGGGTGCTTAAAAAAAAAGTTTTGCTTCTTCTCTTCTCCAAAGTTAGTTGACGTGGTCGTATGTCGCCTCTCTATACCAAATGTCGTAATTAGGTTTTCTCTCCTCACACCTCCCAAGTGTCACCGGATCTCTTGCCATGCCAAATTGGAGAGACAAATTGGTTCTTGTACTTTTAGAGAGACAAATGATAATGGCTCCCAGACTACAGTTCTATTCCCCAACTTTTACATCTTCCCTACTCGGGAGTTTATCACATTCCCTACTAATTATTTCCTCTATCCTTTTACAAATTAAAGACAAATTTAAGTAAATTGAACAGCCTACCTTAAACTTTTGAAAAGTGGACTGGTGACATTTAAAAAGTGCGGCGTTGTAGTTGTATTTCTGCATTTAATACTTAATTTTAATAGAATATTAGTTAATTGGTTTTGTGAGAAGGCTATAATGGTTTGATCTTTTGATCCTAAACCGGGTAAAATGTTGCGTAACATGGATTTTTAGAAAAAGAAATTATTAGGTTTTGCTCAGAACGGCCTCAACTTCTGGGTTTTTTTGTCAAAGACGTAATTTCTCGGTTTTTAAATTCAAGCGCGCGGATGACATCTACCGCCGAAACTTTCTCTTATTTCTCGAACTGAATTTTTCATAATGCTGGAAATCATTTTTAATTTCCACGGACTTGTCGTCGACGCGCTTCTTATTTAGAATTCTACGCTGTTTGTCATTTAATAAGCACTACAAACAAAAATAACATCTGTTTAAGAAATAGAACAGAGTTTCTCTTCACTGCTGTTGATTTGTTTACAGCATCTTGAGTGGCAGTGGGTGGTGCAGCCGGAAGATTGCCCAGTGAGATGGGATTCAACACCCCTGCATCCCGGATACAGCACCCTAGAACCTCAGGATTCAGCACCCCAGTCTGAAAATCGTTGTTATCGATTATATAACCACAACTTGAGCAATTTGAAAACTTTAATCAAACTTTGTTATTATATATATATATTAGAAAAATATTTTTCTAAAAAAAAATTAAAAAAAATTTTTTTTTTGTTGGGGTCCATTTTTTTGTCTTCCAAATCTTCAACAAAGAAGTTTTAGGAAA
Source organism: Rambutanura hunanensis (assembly GCA_019776465.1). NCBI lineage: Eukaryota > Metazoa > Arthropoda > Collembola > Poduromorpha > Neanuridae > Rambutanura > Rambutanura hunanensis. The sequence continues at coordinate 3,456 of JABASK010000125.1, read as the reverse complement.
AAAAATTTTTAGAAAACAATTTTTAGAAAAAAAGTCTTCAAATTGCTTAATGCGTGCTTTATACCGATAAAAAGAACGATTTTCAGAGTAGGGTGCGGAATCCTGAAGTGCTAGGGGGCTGTATCCACGGTGCTGGGTGCTGAATCCCATCTCACCGATTGCCCATATGTGGAGCAAAGCAAGCGGCAAGGCGGGAGAGAACCACACGGACAAGTACATTTCAAATGACGGAGCGACGGACGGAAGTTTCATAAATTTTCAGCTGGTGTTATCGTTTTGTCAGGTTCTGTCTACTGACGTGATCGATTAATTGAACAGTGATAGCCTAGAAGGTAACATTTTTATAGGATATCATTTTTTCGTAGGTAAAAGGTAAGGTCAATTTTCTTACTTTCCAGTAATCATTGGAAGACTAATTACCAGCTGTTTGTGTTGAATGGTTTAGATTTATAACGGAGATGGCTAAATCTGCCGAGAATGACAAAGAAGTATTGGCAAGAAGTCACTCTTCACTCAGTGACGAGGACGAGTATGACGATTTGCCTTATTACAGAGATAGGCCAGAATGGAGTGACGTCATTCCGCTCAAACAAACTGCAGTGCCCGGGCGTGTCATACAAATTGAATACAGTCCAAGATGTAAGTATACTATAGGAGGATGCACATACATCCTACTTTTGACTCAGTTTTGTTTTGAGCATTTTACTTACCAGCGTTCTGTTCTTTTCCGTATCAGTTTTGGATTGTTTTGATTATTTTCGAGCTGTCATGGCTAGTGGCGAAAAAACTGAGAGAGTGCTCGATCTTACGACAGATGCTATTGGACTCAATGCAGCAAATTATACAGTTTGGCAGTACAGGTTAGTTAACTAACGTTACGAGGAGATCTTTAACCGTATTTAGTTAAATTGGTAATCAAAACTATTTTACGTATTTAGACGGGACGTCCTACAAGCTCTTTCTATTCCACAATTGATTACCAAGGATGGTCTCTCGGCCGAGTTCCAGAAAGAGTTTCTCTTTTCTCTTGAATCTATTGATCAAAATGAAAAAAATTACCAAGTCTGGCACCATCGAAAAATTTTGGCACAATGGGCTTGTGGTTATAACGATGAAAGTAATACAATTCAGCTAACTTGTCCAGTAGCTCAACAACTTCTCTCGAAGCAAGAATTAGATCTTACATGTAAAATGCTAGAGAAGGATGCTAAAAATTATCATACCTGGCAATATCGTCAATGGATTCTTAGTTGCTTAAAGTAAGTTATCAACTTAATTCGACGTTTCTAATTTCTCTTACGTAACTACTTAAGTTTCGTAGCTCAAATATTCTGTTGGTACAATTTGTCAGGTGTTTTGAGCAGGAGTTGTCTTTTGTGGAAGAACTACTAGATAAAGATGTGAGAAACAACTCGGCTTGGAATCAACGGTACTTTGTAATCACTAGTATGGGAAATCTTACTCCGGAAATCATTCTACCTGAAGTAAAATACACATGGGATAAAATCCTTCTGGCTACTTGCAATGAAAGTCCGTGGAGTTACCTTGCAGGGTATATCAAGATCATGTAATTATGTAGATCAATTAAATGAACATTAAGTAATTAATATCGTTTCGATATGGTTATTGCAGACTCTTTCGATTAATTCCTCAAGTAACAGTGATTAATACTCCATATATTGTCAAACTTTGTGAGGACTTACTGACTGAACACATCAAACATCCTAGTTCACCATTGCTTAGCTTTCTTGTATTTGTCTATGAGAAATTGTTGGAAACTGGGACTGGAGAAAATATAAGTCAAACCTACCAACGTTGTATAGACGTAAGTCTTGCGTGTCGTGTCTTAGCTTTTGAAGACTAAGTGTGTAGACAGATAGTTGTTTTTTCTTTTTTATAGGCTTGTGATATGTTGATTGCTACGGATAAAATTCGTGCCGCTTACTGGAACTATACCAAAGAAAATTTTGAAGCTAAATTTGGACGAGAGGCTCATAAATCATAATTGTCCCACTCATACCATCCAAGAACTGCATGAGTCCTCATAAATTTTTACTGGCGGTCACAAACTACTTAAGTTAAGTACTAACTTTGGTAATTTTCTTTCACATGCTTATATTGCTTAATGAATTTGTATGAGTATTAATTAAAATGTTAGTAATTCACAGGATATTCTAACCTTGTTATGAACCCTAACTGTCAAACACCATTTCGTCGAAATTTAAGTATTTCGAATCGAAAGCTGTGTTTTTTTTTTCAGAACGAAAATTACAATTATTAAGCTCTAAGGTTTTTTTTTAGACTAGGACTTTTAGAAAATACCTTAGTGACTCAAATAATTAGGATAAACCAGTCTTCTCAACCTTTCTGTTTGATAAACTTGTATACCCAATCGACAAGTGCGGTAACGTTGGTAAAGTTGGTCACAACTCCGTCTTGAGCACAAGCCGCTTCCTTATTTCCAATAAGAAATCCTGTCAAAATGTACTCCCCGGTATTGGGCATTTCACAAACTAAAGGTGAGCCTTCGTCGCCCTATTTATATTTTTAAGAGATTGATTTTTTGCTAACAAACTTAATTAATTTTGATGGTTCCTTACTAGGCAAAAATTTTGAGTTTGTTCTGGAATACCACACAGGATCGATAGACTACTTCTACTCCCAACGCTTTTAAGGTGTCGGTTCACAGTCAGGTTGGTTGAGGACTTGGACGTCGGCTTGTTCTAGAATTTGGCTCGAAGAATTTCCTGTAAAGTCAATTTTCGCACATTTATTTTTATAAAAGAAAGAATACTTTTTTTTTTACTTTGATTTAAATTTGAATGTAGGGAGCCCCATCCTGTGACGGTACACTTGCGTCCCTGAGAAGTCGTCACTGGTTGAGGGAGACAAATTCTGGCAACATGATAATCGAATTTGATTGGTTCTGTTGCTACTACGAGAGCAATGTTGGTAGTCAGACTTGTTGGATTAAATTGTGGATGAAGAATGATCTCGTCAGCTCTGATATCCTGGTGGGATTTTTTTTCTGCAGCAGAACCACGATCCCACTCACCTAGTCGAATAGAAATGTCTTCACGACTGACCCTGAGTGAGTCAACAAATAAATCCAATTTTTACAACTAAACTTTGTAAATCACGTTGTAAGTTTTGTTATAGGGCTTACGAGCGTACACACGAAGCCGTCGTAGCAATGATTTTAGACGTAATAATGACCCCGCCACAAATGTTTGCGCCTGCTCGAATCCGTGCTTGCCATGGAAATTCACCAAATTCAGTCCGTGGTGCCGTGGACTTGTGTCGACGAAGGCCACAACTCGAAGTCTCGACTATTGGTTCGGTAAGCATGGAAGGAATAGAGTCAAATGGTCTTGTAGTCACTTGCGACATGTAGTCTTCAGCCAGGTAGCAACACACTCCATCAACTGGCAAATTGTCTTGGCGGCACTTTTAAAA
>JABASK010000124.1:0-26085 GCA_019776465.1 Rambutanura hunanensis | reverse complement strand
TTTGCCAAAAATAGTTTTGGATTTGCACAACTTTTTTTTTCTTACTTGAATAAGGAATAAATAATGGAAGTGAAAGGAATCCTTCCCAATGCGCCGATTTCTTTTGAATAAGTTGCCATGACAACCTAAACTCAAATCAAGCCACGAACGTAATCACAAAGAAGGTAATATTTTTTGAGTTTATTTTCGTGTTTTGTCAATTCCCTGAAGAAACTGAATAAAAATAAGTACTTTTTCTTTTGACTAAAAGCTTTTTGAAAAAAGTTATCTAATATTTGTACAATATCTAAACCAAAACGATGGAAATGGAAGTCGCAGTTGAAAAGAATCAACGAACCAAAGCTTTTGGATTTAGTCCGCCGTCCATGTCACGGGAGTTGGACGATGACCTTTTGACCTCGAGCCACGGAGAAACGTTTGCTAATAAGACGAAGATGGAAAAGGAAAGCTCACCAGCTAAAGCTCTACCGCACAAATTACCAACGATGCTCAAGATTGCCGTTATAGGTAACTGAAAAAAAAATTTATGATTATACTTTAAAAAAAAAAGACTGCACCAACTTTTTGCGAATTTTTTGCAATATCGTGTTCACCAGGAGAATCGACTGCTGGGAAAACTGTCATCTGTGAAGCTTTTTGTCGAAAGAACTTCACCCCCGTCTCCAAGTACATTATGGTGCGTTTAACCTAATTCGCAACCAAACCGCACAAAAATTAACTTTTTAAAAAATATTTTTGGGTTTCAGACTTGCGGAGTTCAAATTTACGGCAAGTGCATAACGGCATCACTTAATACCAATTCAGAAGGAAAGGAGGAGAAACACGGTGAAACAAAAATGAAGGAAGAGAAAGTTAACTTGATTTTGCTTGATTCCGCTGGGAAAGACCTCTACCGTGAATATTTGCCAAAATATGTGAGTTTACTTTTCTTATCAAAAATTATGCTAAATTATTGTAATTATTGCAATTTCTCCCGGAACTCCTAGTGGGAGAAACTCGACAGCGTCGTGCTTGTGATTGACCTGACATCACCCACAGCCCTGGAGAGTGGAGCCACTTGGATGGAATTTGTCGTCCCAGTTCTAACTTCTAAATTTGCCGAGAATTCGAAAAAGGCTGGAGTTCTAGTTGGTACCAAAATTGACCTCAAAGACCAACGCTTAATTTCATATGAAGCTGCAGTAGATTTTGCAAATCAACATAATTTGGAGTATTTCGAATGCTCAGTGGTATGTTATATCAATGTTAATTTAAATGAACAAGATGGGAATTCAATTTTCTTGTTAAGACCTTTTTTTTAAATGTGGTACAGCGAAACAACTCCGGATTTGAAGAACCATTTTACTTTTTAGCCCGAGAGTGGTTCGAATTTCAGCAGGTTCGGAAAGGACGCGGTGTTTCCTCACGATTCAGAGGTCAAGAGAAGTAAAAAAAAAGTTGAGTATTCTACTAGTATAACAGCTTAAATAAATAATTAACTTAAACGATGATCCAATTTATTTAACTGATTTATCATTTGCCGTAAGTTCTGTGAATTGGATTTCCTCCGGGATTCTGGAGGTGACGCCAGAAATGCCGTTGCTCAATTCGTAACTACCCGTATGTTGCATTTTTTTCGCAATAAAAAAAATAACAAAATTTAGTTTGCGTCAAACTGGCGAAGTTCAAATTTTGGGCAAGTGCATAACGGCTTCACTGAATACTAACCAATCCAGAAGGAAAAATGGACAAATGCGATGAAACAAACATGAATAAGGAAACGCTAATTGTAGTTTTTGCAATATGTTTCAACAAAAAAGAAAAATTTGCAATCTTTTTATTAAGAAAAACAATTTGTTGAGTTTCTTAATTCATAGTTCATGTTGGGAGAAACTTGAAAGTGTTGTTTTTATCGACGTGACATCCAAACAACTCCCTAGAAAGTAGAAAGTCGCTTGGATGGAATATTCGCTATTCGCTATTCGAATATTCGCTCGAAGTCTAACTTCTAAATTCGCCGAGGATTCTAAAATCTAGAGCTTTAATTGACCAAAATTGAACCTAATAACCTGCGCTTAGTTGATTTTCTTTTGTTAAGAACTTTTAAATGCGATAACAGCAACGCAAGTTCTTTAAAGAACTCGGGATTCGAAGAAACTTTCGCGTTTTTAACCCGAGAATTGTGTGAATTTCATTAGATCCGGAAAGGGCGCGGTGTCACTGACCATTTCAGAAGTGATGCAAAAATTTACATTATGCTGCTATCAAATGCTTAAATAAAGAATTAATCTCAACTACTATGAGGCTTTTTTACTTTATTTGTCAGTATGTATGACAGGAGGTACAGGTTCGATTATAGTTCGATTTGACCCCTGTTGAGATTTGGACTTCCGTTCGTTTTGAGAATAATGATTCATTTCGTGCTGTATAGCGTGTCTAGTTCCATGACTTACAAAGTGTTTTGCAAGATTCGCGCTAGCCCTCGCAAGCTGTTATTTAAAATAAAAATTAGTACTGTTTCTCAGAAAAATAGTGTTAAAACTTAAAAGTAAGTTAAGTTGCTCTAGTAACTTCAGCAAGCAGGTTGGCTGAACTGAACTACATTGCAAAATTATACAAACTATAAAGATATACATTAAATTCGTCGGTATTATATTATTTTTAACCGTAGAATTCGGTGTGGACTCGAGTTCCAGGCCCAGTGGCAAAAGATACGTTAGTTAAGTTAAGTCAACGAGTTAAGTCCCAATCTCAGTCGAGTCGACTCATTAATTCAAATATTCCTACACATAATATGTACTTACCCTTAACAATGAACTAGTTGGAGTGACTAATCTCACCACAGCCAAGAGTACAATGATGCTTATGAAAAACGCTGAGATGAATTTCATGACTTTTTTAGTTTTCGGCGAAAAACAACTAAAAATCCGAATCCGACTACTCTGGGTAATTAACAGTGTATAGTCAACGGATGTCTGACTGGTATGCAGTGAACGCGCTTTTAAAAGAATTTTGAACCTTAACTGAAAGGCTTGTGAACGTAACCGTTGAGGTAATTTTTAAACATTAACATGAATATGACCATTTAGGTTCTAACTGCACAGTGGGATGGAATTTGCATTTTGCCGTTTATGCGCATTTCAAACAAATTTTTTGACCTTTCATGACATGAAGGAGAAATGGGTTGCCATTTCGAAATTAAAGTTAAAGACTTGCACGTCATTTTATGTTCAAATCTTGACAGACTCGTTGGGAATGGCTACCAATAGTATTTTCCGAGTCGACGTAGTTTACACAACCCTACTTCATCTACGTAGGATGGATTTTCAAAAGTTGTCACAGAAGCTCAAAATTTTCACCAAATACGATGTTTTTTTATAAAAAACAACAATGCTACATAGTGGGTATAAGTAATAAGTGACCCATCGTATCGACTAACATGGTAATGTGGGCGCAATCCATCATTGCATTGAGGACCGAAGGTTAATTTAGGTTGAGTTGACTACGTGACAACCGTGTTCGCGATTTCACATTAAAAAGATAGTGAGGTTGACAAGTATAACTGTCATGCTGCTGGTTGGGGTAATTATTTTATTCGAACTAATCACAGCTAGTAAGTTTGACGTAGACTTTGTACACGAGAAGCTACTCAAAACATTTTTATTTGAACAAACTGTTTTTCTGCAAAAGTATTAATTTTAAGAAAAAATTTATTTCACAATATTCGTCGATACGGCCGTGTCATCAACGAGATAAGCCAGATAGTCTAGTTTGCTTTCCTAGATACAGGAACTGGTTGATAAAGCCTTAAACTGCTACTTTAAGCTTTGTTTGACCAATGCCACGATGCTAAGTTACGCTAAATATCTTCTAAATATTACTAGAACGTTAGTGGCATAGAACACCAAATTCCAATAATCATTAACTACCAACTTAAGCTAATTATAATTACTCATTCCGACAAATATTTTAGTTGGAATCTTATCTTTCAAGCAATGGATTTCAAATGCTCAGGCATCAAATTATGTTGTGTCTAACTACCCCATATGGTATATGTGGTCGACATCTCGAAAACACGTATCGTGGTCTCAGCAAAGCGAGTCGATCCCAACAAGAAGACAAGTTAGATCTGAAGACGAGATTGTTTTAAGCTGGCGCAGTGGTAGGCGTAAACGACGTTTAGATCTAAACAGTTTTTAGGCGTATCCATTTTGGACGTTAAAAAAAACTATACATACCTTACCAATAATAGTAAAGCAACTTTTTTTTTGTAGATTAACCATATTCCTTTTGTTTTGGATGTTTAATGTTTCATATTCTCAAATTCCAATACGAGCCGTAAATTAATTTGTCGATAAAATTTTTGTGAAAAACACCCACCGCTTCTATTTTCTTCCAAAACTGCATTAGGGAAACATATCCAAATACGCTTGTCAAAAGCCTCCTGCAAGTCGTTTTTAAAATTCATGAAAACCGCTCGGAGTTTCAAAAGCAAAATTGGCGTTCGTTGGCGTTGGACAAAAATAGGCAAAAATTTATTAGAGAATAATCGATGTTTATAGTTTTAAACCTTATTTTTATTTTTACTATTTATAATTAGTATAGTAAAATTTCTTATTTGATTTTTCGTGCCAAAAAAAGGTTTAGCTGTTTGATAGACATGGATGCAAATGACGTACATTCAACTAATTTAAGGAAATATTTAATACAATAATTCGGGTAGTATATACCCAAGGGCCCCCAGTAAAATTTTCAAAGTCCCGTCTCATCTCCTACCATTAGGGTTTTAGATTCCTTCTCCTCAACTCAAGCAGCAACCTAATGCTAAACGAGATGGAACTGGACTATGAATTCTGCTGGGGGCCCTTGGGTATATACCTCCCCAATAATTCAACGGATTGAATGAGATTTGGTTTTTTTCTTAAATTTATAGTTAGGTTAACCTACCTCAGCAGATTAACCTACCTTTATCTTACGTAAGCTTGAATCACCGTTACGCTTAACCCGCCAAACTTAAATTTTGAAAGGTGAGCAATCAAATATAAAATTCTAAAATCTAATTTCCGTTCCAAAGGCTTAAAGCCCATGCTGACGTCATGGACCATCTGCTCTAAGTAAACCAGTTGAGATGGAGTGTGGCTGCTTGGAGATGGCAAAAATCAGGGGCGGCAGTTTTAATGTAATTTTTTTCTTCTTAGAAAAACGAGAGATAAAGAACACTATGCCTTTATAGCCTTAGCAAGTGGATCCTTTAGCTTTTTTACCCGTGCATATTGTTTGAATTAAGCGGAAGGACTTTTACCGCACCACTTTTATCGCACCAGCACATCGTTTTTTGCGCACCAGCACACCATTTTTAGCGCACCGGAATTAACTCAGTAATAGCAGCGAGAGGATATTTAACGCCACGCATTATGAGCACCACCACACCGCAATTAGCGCTCCGGCATAACGAATTTATTATTTTTTCCCCAGAGTTTCTATTTGAAACTTTTTTTTGCTTTTTATCGAAGATTTAGATGGTACAACGTCAGTCAACAACATAAAATTAATGAATTTTTTTTAAATTTTTTTTTCCTAAAAATGGTAGCTGTACGCTAAGAGCGTTGAGCTGATGTCGGTGGGCTAAAAGCGGTGCCCCGGTGGGCTAAAAGCAAGGTTCCTTGACAACGGAAAAAAATGGCTTTTAAGTGAATTTTTTCTCTGTCGAACAACCTTGGCTAAAAGCAGTGTGCTGGTTCCCTAAAAGCGGTGTGCTAAAATCCCTTTCGCATGACTTGACTGCCACGTTTTAGTCACAAGCTTAGGTTTAGGGTTTAGGTACTCTACTTTAAATAAATTCGTGTTTCAAACCGGGTACGTCACACAATGGGCTAGTTATTATGGTTCAAAATTTAAATGTCTAATGGTGACAAATTGTTTTGAATAATTTATTTTTTTGCTCTACAATGCATCACGTTACTTAAAAATTTACATCAGTAGTTACTTCCTGAGGTTAGCCTTTTTTTTTGTTTTACTGCAACAGAATGTTCAAGTTGTCACTCAACTTACCGCATACCACCGGAAGTGGCAGATGACATTTTGACATCGGGGCATTTAAAAACAACATAGAACGGGAAAGTTCACAAACAAAAGCTATACACAGATTGTCAACGATGCTCAAGGTTACAGTGATAGTTAAATGAAATACACATTTAGAATATTTTAACCAAAAACGGCCTAAATTTTTTGTTTTGAAAATGCTTTCTGCAATTTTTTTGCAATATTTTTTTACCAGAAGGTAAAAACTTGCGGTGAAAAATGTCATTTTTAGAGGTATATGTAGTATCGCCGAATGGGGGGTTTACTAAACTTCACCCCAAATATCAAATACACTATGGTAAATTTAACTCTCCAACTCTAATCTAACCGTATTCGAATGTTTCTTCGCGACAAATAAAAGTTTCACAATAAACTGTATAATGTAGTTTTTTGGCTGGAGGAAAGTATTAATTGTAAGCTGCAAATTCGAATGAGATTCATTCTCTAAGACTTTTAAACGGGAGAGACTTGACCGTGCCGTCTTCGTGCTCATCTGACATCACCACCAACCCTAGAAACAGGAGTCACTTAAATCGAATGTGTTATCACATTTTGTTGAACTTGGAGTTATAATAGGTACTAAAATTGACATGAACGACCAGCGCAGCGCTTAAATTTCGACGAAGCCGCAGTAGATTATGCCAATGCACATTAAAAATATTTTGAATGCTTTGTGGTATGAAATATCAATATATACTCCCACCTAGAAAATACTGCTGGAACTTAACTAATATAAATAAAATTTGCTTTAGCAAATCAACTCGGGATTTGAAGAACCATTCTACCATTTATTCAACCAAACGCGTCTCACATCCAAAGCCAAGTCAAATTATCGTTTTATTTTTGTTTTGAATAAAATCCCTCGATGGATTTGAAATTAAAAAATTAACGTTTAGTATTGAACTGTTGGTTTCTGCTTGACAACATAGTATAAATGCAATGCGATTCAATGGTGGTAAAAGTTTGACATTTTACGTCATTCGTGGAAGGTCCCATTTCTAAAAATTGGTGACCACTTAAACCCGAGCTCTTTAACCTAGAGCGGAAATCATCGATTCTGTTTTAAGCATTAGATTGTTTTTAAGCTTTTTTAGTAAAGTTTAATACAAACTGAAAATCATGTTATTCACATTTGGCAATGACTAAATTAGTTTAAACAAAAACAAGGCTTCTTGCAGAAATGCTGGTGACTTCGTCACTTTAGCGCAGCCAGCTTTTTATTATTAGCAAGCGCAATAATAATTTTAAAATTAATTACCTCCATGCAAATGCGCGTCGAGTAAAATTGTATCCTATCTCCAACTTGACAAATTTTCGAGGGTGACGCAGCATTGCAAAACAAACCGACGAATTTTGCCTCACATTTTGCTATTCCATGAGCGCTGACTGACCTGGTAGCATTGCCGGCTTTGAGCTTGCTTATTACAATGATTTAGAGTGGATTGCAAAGTAAAAATTATGCCTTAACAAATATGTAGATGTTATATAAGGTTAGAAGAGGTCTTCTTAATTTTCATGTCTAATTTATTTTTGGGTGTAGCAAATTTTCGCCTTAACCTATTTGTTTGTTTCTAAGAAAAGCTATCTCCAAATATGTGCCAGGCTCTCGGGAAGCGTAGCACGCTAGTGCTAGACAAATTTAAGCCAGACGGCGGACCCAGAATTCTTTTCAGCTTAGGTTACGCGTAGAAAAATGTCAAGGGTCCGCTTAAATTTTTTAAAGCTGAAGGTGTGTCGTCCTCGGGAAAGGAGAGGATATGGTTAGCTTTAGTAAAGGACAGGACGGGAAAAAAACCTAGAAATGACATTTTTCTGGGTAATCTAACTTAACCTTACTTTCTAGTTTATAGCAGCTGCTCACTTATTTTGTTTGCATCCTGTTTCAATTCTATGTCTGTTGAGTTAGTATAAAGCCTTTCGGTTCTTCGCCGTTGAACTACAGATCTATTATTCTTAACTCTACTTTAGCGCACAATTAATTCGCAGACTATTGGTATTCACTTCTATTGAAATTCCTAATATACTTTTCGTTGTCTAAAATGTTCAAACTTTTCATCATCGCATCCTTTCTTCTCTTAGAAGTATCTGTCGAGGCGGCGTTCAAAGCTGTTAGTAGCAATGCTTACTTATTTAGTTTAGTTAAACCGATTTTCATTGGATTCAATTGAATTATTTTTTTTCTATTCTGCAGAAGTGGCATGTGAAAAGAAGCACTGACTGTCCATGTAGCCACATTGCTATTGTGCAAAAAGCCTTGACTGACAGCGAAATTGCTAGAAAAGTGGCTGACGGAGTATGGAGTTACGAAGCAATAGATGTGGAAGAGTTTGTTTGTCGGGAAGAAGTTCCTACCCAAGCAGCAATCATAACTTGCAATCGGTCACAGGACGATATCTATTACAGCTACTATTTTGTTGACGGAATTTCAGTTCGAGGTAACAGTTGCGTTTTAAAGAATGTAAGAAAGAGTAAGGACCGTTTTACCTGCGCTTTATATGCTAAGAACAACGCTACAAAAGACGAGAAAGCTGAATTGTGGAGCGCTACGGATGAACTCGATCCAGGGTTTTCAGCGATACCTGATGACAGCGTGCCGGTATAATTAAGCCGTTGGTGCTGAAGGTCCAATATAGGCTAACCTAACTGCTACTTCAATATTTGTGAAAAATATTCGTTATTGTTTCTTTCAAAACTTGTTATTAGAGAATTCCAAAAAATGCATGTTAAACTATAACTTCAAGATTTTGCGGAAAATAATAAGAACACCCTTACTAAAAGCTTTGAATTCATGGCAATCGCGTTCTATGCATAGAAAAATTCTTCTATACGATAATAGTTTGTAGCACTTCGTCAGATCAATGTCAAAGTATTCACGGGAGTGTAAAAGAACGATACTTTAAGAAAACGAAAGATGCCTTGTATAGCATTGGACTTTAATGTGTCCAAAATTTAAACATAGTTTATGAATCCCTGACATGAGTACGGAGCATAATGTTAGTTTCTTGAGTTATTTGGACTGTCTAATTTTTTAGCAAACCAGATTACAATCGAATTGCTAGCAAAATTGTCAGGTGGCTGAGTTAGGTTAGGTTAGCGGGTACGCGTATTTAGCAATTCGCTACTGCAACCAGAGCATTTCCAACGCAGAAAATGTGAATATTTCAGTAAACAATGTGACAAATATTTTTAGTTGAACAATATAGTTTAGCGTGATTGACCTGACATCAACGACAGCAGTAGAAAGTAAAGTAGCTTGGATGAAATTTGTTGTTGCATTTCTAAATTCAAAAATTGCAGAGCATTCTAAAAAAGCTAGAATTTTAATTGGTATCAAAATTGAAGTTACAAAACAGCGCTTGATTTTCTATGAAGCCGAAGTAAAATTTGCAAATCAGCATAATTTGTAGTATTTCTAATGTTCCATGGTATGAAATGTCAACTTATACAAACAACCCAAAACTAATTTCTTGTTGAAAATTTTTTTTCCCAGAAGGTCCGGAGAGGACGAAGTGTCTCCGAACGTTTCAGAATTGATGGAAAAATATAAGTAATGCTACTAACTGCTTAAATAAAGAATCAATCTCATTTTTTACGCATTTTTTACTTTATTTATCCTTTTGTATGGCAGGCGGTACAGGTTCGTTTATGGTTCGGTTGGACCCGTGTTGAGATTTGGACTTCCGTTCGTTTTGTGAATAATGATTCATTTCGTGCTGTATAGCATGTCGAGATCCGTGACTTACAACGTGTTTTCCCAAACTAATAGCGGCGTTCGCTAGCTTTAGATCAAGTAAAGTAAAATTAGTTTCTTATCAACCAGTGTGTTTTTTTTAAGTTTGAATAGACCTAAGGAAATTTAAATAATTGTACGCTAAACTTACCCTTCTAAGTGAACTGCCTTGCCCCACTACTCCCACTACTGTCCATAGTAAAATAACTCCTAGCGAAAAAGTTAAGTTGAATTTCATGGCTTTTTTGTTCGTTAAAAAGCTACTGAATTTCCCGCTGAGAAGCTAAAAATTGAGATGTCGAGTCAACTAAACTGTCGACTAATCTATTCACAGGATCTCTTTTTAAACGAATTTCGATAAAGAAGATCGGGTGTGAAGCAGTGAACGTTGACGAGTTTTCAATGGTTCGCGAAAGAAAGAAATTTGTTTTAAATTTCATTCACAATATTTGAGCGTCGTAACTTCAAAATTGGTTAATAATTTCTTGCTGTACTTGTTAACTTCTTTTAAAGTACTTTATTTCTATTACACTAAAGTAAGTTTCTTCTAAACCTTTTGCAAACACCTAAGTTATGTGTTGGTGAGACTCAGGTAAGTTTGACTTAAACAAGCTGAACTTGATGGCGACAGTCAACCTTGCAAACTGACTCATTAGGTGACTTTCCACCTTCCTACACTTGTTAGGTACAACAAAGTAATGTATTGTGTTACAGTTAGATCGAGCAGCTTAAAACTGTCCGCCCGAATTTTGGCTTGCATGGCTATTGCTTAAAAACTAAATATTTCTAGGTAAGATTGACTTGTTTCTGACAAATTTCACAATAAGCAAATAGTTAAATGTGAGTGTTAGGTTTAAGGTAAGAAGTTGTGCTCAATCTTAAAAATATATTTCGGTTTTTAACGTTTCGCTAGACATTACATTGCTTCTTTTTTTTTAAAGACGAAGGTTTAATTTTGAAACATATCGTCATCTTACCGTAAGATAATCTGTAGTTAAGTTGTAAAAATGATTAGGAAACTTCTGACGAGCGTTATTTAAACGTATGTATGGGCTTCCGAATTTTTGTCTAGGCTACGTAGTAACTGAAAAATTTAAGCACGTTGACGTAGAACAGCTTTTTCCTACTTCAAAATTTTGTTGACGCTTTGTTTTTCGCAGACGCTTGTTTTTCTATTGTACAAATTGTGAAAATTCATAAGGTTTGATGTAGCGATAGTAAGGGGAACTGAATTTGATACATTTATTTTCATCAATCCTTAATTTCTTTGACGTTGGGATTGGGAAGATTTTAGGTTCTGATTAATTGGATTTTTTTCCTTTGATTTTATTTTGAGTACAGCGCCAAAAAGAAAAGATAGCAAACACTTAAGAAATTGATTAACTAGATTTATACCGATAATTACTTATTTTTTTATTTATGTTTTGAAATTTCACGATTAGTAAGTCAAATGCTGTGAAAAAAAGACAATATTCTTCCTGGTTTCAAATAAAGACGAATGTCGTACCTTATCAGCTTTGAGCAAAAAATTCGACATAAAAATTTATTATTAGGTATTTTGCTCATCGGTTAGGTTAGATGAGGTTAGATGATTTTTTGGTACACGGGGTCATTCATACTGAATGTATTACCCGGGAGTATTTGGCTACCCGAAGACAACGACCTTTAAAGATATCAAACTAATCATCACCGTTATGTCGGGATGACTAAATTTTTTAGTAAAGCAATAGGTAGCGTTGCTATTGATGATACTGTTGACTTTCTTATTATGATTGGAAAGCTATAAATTCTATTTGACTAGAAACGTAGAAGCGAAA
The DNA here is from genome assembly GCA_019776465.1 of Rambutanura hunanensis. Classification (NCBI taxonomy): domain Eukaryota; kingdom Metazoa; phylum Arthropoda; class Collembola; order Poduromorpha; family Neanuridae; genus Rambutanura; species Rambutanura hunanensis. The sequence goes on along the minus strand of JABASK010000124.1, from coordinate 14,478 downwards.
AATTTTTTGCTGTAAAACATGTTACTAGGTAACACACGTAGAAAGCTTTGTGTATCACCTAGAAACATATGATTCACAACAAAAAAAAATTCTCTAATTTTCTAACACATTTATTCATATTTTGAAACGAACAATTTTTTTTGCAAAAAAAAATGAGCACAACATCTGTCGATGAGAATCTACTTCTCTACATAAATATTAGTGGAGAATTGTTCTATATTGTGATTCATCGAATGGAAGTTCAAGGAATTGAGCCTCACCTCCAATTCAGCGTTGCACAACAACTAATTTTGGCTCTGACCTCAGCAGAAGCTTTGAACGATATTGTCCAAGGTCAACTTCAATTCACTGACCGGCCTATGACTGTAATGCGAACCGTTTTTAAAGACATAGTCGATGGAACAAGTATGAAGATTAATGCATTCTCTATGGAAAAAGTAAGGATTGAAACTTATAACATGATATTATTCCTAGTCAAATTATTATTTGTTGAAAAATATTTTTTGAAGTGATAAAACGTCATAATTTCATTTTAAATAGTATTTTTTCTTACTAAAGATAAGAATGCGTTAAATGTTAAAATTTTGATTGGAAACGTGTATTTTTGGAGTAATTTTTGATTTTGGGGTCATTGAACCCTAGGATCTAGCCACGCCGGAATAAACAATAAGTAGTAAAAAATATTGTGAAATTACAAATTTTGTGGTTGAATTTTTGAGAATTTTAAAATTTGACAGTATGACCCTTATTTTCGTCCGTAGTTATTTGAATTGACGCTGATTGCGACCAAGTATCAGTACACAGTTTGTGGTCACCCAAAGGACATTTTGCTCGTTGCACTTAATCATCTGGACAGCTTGAGAAAACAGGCCAAAGATCAACGAGCCATTGACCAGACTGAATACCTTCATCACCTTCTGGTCGATTCATTTGGAGGGAAAAGTGGTCCCGAAATGGAAGTATACCGATGGCACATTCTGCACTACTTGGAAGAAATTAAGCTGAAGATGACCAATTTAGTAAATATGGGACTCCAGGATGAAAATGGCGAGTTTGTAAAACAACCCGAAAACTATTTGGCTCATCCTGGTGAAATGAATTTGTTCTTAATGAAAAAAAAATGAAAAAAAAAACTTTGTTTCGAAAATCATTTACTTTTAGATGACGACCTGGATTTTACGGCAAAGGAGGGTGAAAGGTCATCGTCCTTACAAGCGCCAGACCGAAGACGAATGCATTCCCTTGAATTGGACGGGGATCGAGTGATTACCTTAGGACTAAGCATCTACAATCAAAAAACTTCAAGAAATTCAAAACGTACTCAAAAAAAAAATTTATTTTAATTTTAATTTTTAAATTGTGGTTCTGCAACAGCGTATTTTGCCTTATAGCCTTCAACAATACTGCCAGTGGCAGAAATTCAAGTACTGACGAATTTGGAGCCGATTCCGTTAGGGCTGTACAGGGCTTGGATTTCTGTAGTGCACTTCTTGGAGATTTTATAAAATCCGAACCTCCATTGTCTTCGGCAAACGAGCGAAGCGATTCTGTTTTGGCCCGATTTCAGCGCCAGGGTTCGACTCCAATGATTCGGATCGACGCGACAGCAAACCGATCTGATACAACTGAAGCTCTTTTCGACATCGGAAGGAAACTTGAAGCAATAGAAATAACCAAAGGCAATACCAATAGAAAGAGAGATATTTCCGAACTAATGGACATGTTTACAGACTGATAGATGTTGATTCAAACGTTGTACATTAAATTTAAACATTTAATCCAAGTAAATTCTACTGAGATTAGTTTTTCTTTACAAAAAAACTTACATTTTCAAGAATTTAACCTAATCCTCAAATCAAATCGTTTAGGCTTCATGGTAAATGCCCAACATTTAAATTGTGACATATTACTAATATTGCGAATAAATTGCACCTAGGACATGCATTGTCCGTTGTTCTAACGACGCTTCACGTCCATAGGAATTCAGCAATATCATTTCAGTAAGTGACTTTTTTCTTTTACTGCAAATCAACGCAATGCAAAATACCGCAATTGCTGTAAAAAAACATCCCGCTGTCATTTCCCGTCATGTGCCTGTAACAACACTAAATTCGTAACTTCATATGTTATGACACTATATGGCACACATTTAGTGCGTACCACTGAAAACAATGGCAAATAAGTCTCCCTGTTTACTAACAATAAGAAAATTGTCAGCAATTTTCCTCGTGACAATTTTTATCACAGAAATTGTAGTGTCCAGCCCAAAGTTGGTCACGCTCTGTAACTCGAGTCACGCAACGCTTCACCTTTTCGACTAGCATTGATGACCAATCTAATCTTTATTAATTCAATGTATTTTTTCAGTGGATTTGTCAACTATCTTCCAATATTGGCGAGACTATCCTCCAGAGTATAAGAAGCGTTCGGGATCTGGCCCTTGTCAAGTCTATTGTTCCTGACGTCTACTCGCTTAAGGATTGGGGAGGAAAACCGAGATTCATTTTCTAAATTTTTGGAATTGAGGACAGTTTGTCTTGGGTTTAGTTTGGTCAATTTAAACGCAGCACTGAAATCTAAATAACAGTAAATTTTATGCCCAGCCCTGCTATTCAGAATGGTGAGCTCATTGTTTGTTGTCACACGACACACACCACCACAACACCAATCTCACAGATTACATAAGAAAGGTTCGTGCCTTTATGAGTAAGTTGTTTTTATTGTTTTTGGGTGTTAAACTAATTATTATTACTAATTAGTGAAGTGTTGAACAGTTAGTTGGTTTTGAACCCGTTTAGGACAAGGTCAAAAGGTAAGTCAGCACTACTACCTTCGGCAAAGTGTGAGGTTACCATCATTTAGCATTGTCATTATTGCCAGCGCTGCCCTATTGCTTTCCTCTTAAATTTTGATAAGTTGAAAATGGGAATGCGGTAACCATAATTTCTTTTTTTTACCAAATTGATTGTTCAGTATCAGATTTCTAAAGACTGAAATACTGGTGACGAGGACGAGTAGCAGGCGTAGATGGTTTTACCATCACTTGTGTGGAAGAGGAGGTGGTTGCTTTACTATTTGGATTAGTGGGTGTGGGGGTCGAGGTCAAGGAGAGGACAAGTAGCGCTTGCTTGGGCGATAGCGCAAGCGCTAAAAGACTCGCTAACATTTCTCCCTCGTTGTTGCATTTACAAAGAATTTTTGCATAAAATTGCAATTTTTTTTGCCCAGAATAGTCTTGGATTTGCACAACTTTTTTTTCTTAGTTGAATAAAAAATAAATAATGGAAGTGAAAGGAGTCCTTCCCAATGCGCCGATTTCTTTTGAATAAGTTGCCATGACAACCTAAACTTAAATCAAACCACGAAAGCAATCACAAAGAAGGTAATATTTTTGGGGTTTATTTTCGTGTTTTGTCAATTCCTTATGAAACTGAATAAAAAAAAGTACTTTTTTTTACTAAAAGCTTTTTCAAAAAAGTTATCTAATATTTGTACGATATCTAAACCCAACCGATGGAAATGGAAGTCGCAGTTGAAAAGAATCAACGAACCAAAGCTTTTGGATTTAGTCCGCCGTCCATGTCACGGAAGTTGGAAGATTATCTTTTGACCTCGAGCCACGGTGAAACATTTGATAACTGATTAATAAGACCAAGATGGAACAAGAAAGCTCACCAGCGAAAGCCCTACCGCACAAATTACCAACGATGCTCAAGATTGCAGTTATAGGTAAATGGAAAAAAAATTTTTTTTATTACTTTAAAAAAAACTACGCCAACTTTTTGCGAATATTTTGCAATATCGTTCATCAGGAGAATCGACTGTCTGGGAAAACTGTCATCTGTGAAATTTTTTGCCGAAAGAACTTCACCCCTCCCTGTCTCAAAATACATTATGGTAAGTTTAACCAAATTCGCAACCAACGCGCACTTGCAATTTTTTTTCGCTTCAAAAAAAATTGGACAAAAATTAACTTTTTCTACAAAATTGTTTTTTGGTTTTCAGAAATTTACTGCAAGTGCATAACAGCGTCACTTAACACCAATTTAGGAGGAAAGGAGGAGAAACACGGTGAAACAAAAATGTAGGAAGAGAAAGTTAACTTGATTTTGCTCGATTCCGCAGGGAAAGACCTCTACCGCGAATATTTGCCAAAATATGTGAGTTCAATTTACCACCAAAAGTTGTGCTAAATTGCTACAATTTTTGCCGGAACTCCTAGTGGGAGAAACTCGACAGTGTCGTCCTGGTGATTGACCTGACATCACTCACTGCCCTGGAGAGCGGAGCCACTTAGATAGAATTTGTCGTCCCAGTTCTAACTTCTAAATTTGCCGAGAACTCCAAAAAGACTGGAGTTCTAATTAGTACCAAAATTGACCTCAAAGACGGCCGTGTCTAAAATCCCCAACTTTTGCTGGGGCAATAGGATACGTGCTAATCTTATGGGAAAACCGCCAAAAAAGTACATGTCTAAAATCCCCAAAAACGCCAGAATGGGGTAAGGTGCTACAATGGGGGTAAGGTGAGACTAGGATAGAAAAAAAGGGTTTAAAATTAGGCAGTTGCTAGTATGTGAAACTTTTGGTTTAAGCAACTGATAGCGACCTTTATTTGCCTGTTTATTGACTTTAATTAGGTTGGTATTGAACTTGAGTGACTTTAGGTTTAGAATAGCCTTTTGGTTATTTTAGGCACAGTTTTAGCCTTAAAATAAAAAATTGAATACAATAAAGATTCAGATATCTAGTTTTAAGTAGTTTTTTTTTTAAATATGAATTCTCTACGTCGATCATTTGCATCTCGGGCAAATGTAAAATGTGTCGTTCATATCGGGCCCTGCGCAATATGTGTGGTACCATGTACGGCAGATACAGCACATTGTGTTTGTCGTAGTATCACCTGGAGCACAAGTCTCTTTATCTTCGCAATCAGAGTTCCCACATTCAGAGATTGCACTGTAGTTATCCATGGCAGTCGTTATCTGTGAGCGTCCTGTGTCTCGCATCGGAATCAATTCAGCGTCAAATTTTGTAGTGAATTGAGGTCCTGTAGTTTCTTTATAGTGTTTATATAACGCACCTCTTTTATTATAATTGGAACGAGTAGGTGGTATACAAAAGTCTCCCAAAGTATTACGTGGTAGGTCTACAAGTAAAGATGAGACCCATTCACGCAAACGAGTTGGATGATTTGATTCTGAAAAAGAGTAGAATGGGCTTGATTGGAGTAAACAGGTTGCATGAAGTACTACAAAGAGACCACAATCTGAGCCATTGTTCTGTCTCATAGAGTCAGTAGCAACTACACAACGCCATTGATTTGCCGGGAACTCACGATTAGCAGATATATATGCTGCCTCCACAATAGTTGTCAGCGCCGAAAATTCCGTGCCTCTATCGAAAATAGATCGTGACTGTGAATCGAACAGCGTCATTTCCTTATTGTCAAACGAAATAACCCCCAAGACGAAGTGTAGTCCAACACCTGCATTATCAAATATGGTGATTGGCAATATGACTATATCTCGGTTGATTAGCTCTAAATCGTGTGCAATCGTATAAGCCGTTGTATAGTCATTCCTCAAAAGCTGAAATAAAACGCTTTGATATTCTGCTGAGGTAACGACTGCAACACGTTGTTGTATCCCTAGCTTCTCGATAAGTAAAATCAACGATGATTCAAGAACAGTGTCCGCTACCCACTGTACCCCTGTCAGTGTCGGAAAGTTCCTGTAGACCTCTTCCAGCTGCTCTGTTGTTGCTGTTATTCTAGAGTGAAACAATAATTTGTTTTGCTCATTGGCGTATTCGTTTCTTCCATCTACGCTTCTATCTGGTTCATCTTCTACTGTTTGCATTTCCGCGGCGAATTCACAGGTAGCTACTTTGGATGACCGTTTATTTTCGGCTAAAATTGAGTCATTCGCTTCAATTACTATTCGAGAACGAGGTTCGCCTTCCCTGGCTCCACCTTTCTTGTGTCCATGCCGTTTCCGTGACCTCGCTGATTTTTCAAGGGTTCTTAAACGATAAGGTCTATTTTCTTCACGTGGGGTCTCTTTGTTCTGCTTGTTTACAGCGAGAATATGGAAACAACGTATGAGTGAACCACAACTGCACTTGTATTTTCCGTTGTCTTGTTTTAGTACAAGAGTAGCAACACCGTCGCGGGGATTTGTTACGAACCATTTTCCTGGAACTGGGGCGGTGACAACATTTCCACTTTCAACACATTGCTGTGCCAATTCGTGAAGTGATGGGGGGTATTTGGTTGCCTTCATTGGTTCTTTAATTTCGGCACGTATTTCGTTTGCAACTTTAACCGCGTTCCAGTAAGCAGTAACTGGCAGTTTGATTTTGGGTAAATGTGATCTTGAATTTTCATATGCCTTGTCCAAGTGCTTGTCTCCTCTGTCTTCAATTGCTTTTATAGTCTCTTCAACCATGTCGCATTGAAATTCGTCAATTTTGAGGGCTGCCACGTCTAGTGAAAGTGCTGTTTTTCCAAGTTTTTTTTGTAACATTTCGTTCATACTCTCACTGTTGTTATTTGTCGGCCGTATGCCCTCGAACGCCTGGAAATGAGAAATGCGTGTTATCGAGCTTTTCGTTTTTGGAAAAATGAACAGTACTAACCGGGAATTTCTCGTAGTAGTATCTGGCGGCACGGGGAAGTTCCGGTAGTATTTTTCTATCGAAATACTGTTTGAAGCTTTGCGTCCATAATACACTCAGTTCGTCGTATAGCTCATACTGCTCAATTCTTGTCGTACAATCTAGGAATCGGTATAAGTGATCCTTGTACACAGCAATGTCCTCAAACCCACCACCGTGGCTCTTAACCCAGTTTTCGATGTTATCCGCTAGGTGATTGTGACATATAACTATTTTTGCATCCGGAATAGAGTCAAACACAGCCGTTCGAAATGCGGTTTCTCGATCCACAGTTAATGGCAAATTTTGTGATAAAGGTTTCAAATACAACAAATCCTTTGCTGTTCGCCAGAAATCCAAATGCACATCCTCTTCTTTCGAACCATGTAGCATAAACAATACTGGGAATAGCGGTTGACCTTCTAGAAATGTGTTCCTCATTACAAGTATAGAGCAGTAGGCATCGGTAATCTTGAACGTGGTATCATACGACATCTGTTGCCTCGATGTTGGACCACCGCCTTCGCACCTCTCAAACTCTTTCAGAAGAGAATTTGCCAACTGCAGCGCATAGTCATTTCCAAGGATCACCCAGTCTGATGTTGGCGTGGTTCCTGATTTCTTAACAGAAGTCCCTAGAGTTTTGTTTTTTTGGATTTCTAAAACAGAGAGCCAAGGATCGGCATTCACTCTTTCTTTCTGCTTCTCTTTGGACTTGATGTTTATCACTTGCTTAACATTTCGAGATTCTAGCACTTTCTCTCGTCCTTGAATTTCATCTCCGTGGCTCGTATGAGCTTCTCTGTTGATAGCTGTGTATATGTTACGAGGCCCTTCCTTTGTGGTTTTAACTTTTTCAGCTAAATTTCTCATTACTGATGGCGCAGTCCTCGTAAAGTTTCTGTTCTTTTTAGAATTACCATGTGGTGACGGTTCGTACACTGAGTGGTCTCCTGTGTAATGAATTAGTTTTAAATTCGGAGAATCCGGTAACGAATATACTTCTTTCTTGAAGTTGAGTTTTTCATTGCTTTTGTATAGGTGATGGAACTCTTTCCGTAGTCCTGAGGTAGTGGTGTAATTTTGTTTCAATTGGAAGCCTGAGACAAAACGTAATTGATTTACATACTTTTTTTCAATTTTTTATGTTTGAATACCTTTGTATTGGTCAGCTCTATAGTCCTCGGCTTTACTTGTGGTGTCCGAATTGAAGAGTAGGATATCTCCAGCCTTAGGACGAGTTGGTGGTACCTTCATGGCGATGTCGGATATGTCAACTGACATAGCTCTTCGTAATGTAGCTTCAGCTGTCTTTGTGCTTAGCTTCGTGTATGATCTAAATAGAATAGTATTCGTTCCATCTACCTTGACGTTGGGAAATGCATCGGTTGCAATACCACGACAGACTGTTGTGGGAAACGGATAGCCAACAACATTAGTTTTTGATTGTTGGTGACAACTGCTCGATCGGTTTAACGGGACAACTTTTAAATTTTTGTTAACGGTCTCAACGCATGGCTGTGGTGCTGAATTGAGGATTGTTGATGATTGTGGCGGTACTACTTCGGCTGGTGGTGATCTCATTTGCCTTGGCAGAACCGGTGTTGACGGCGCATTAGGAATATGTCGTCGGACATTTTCGGCCAACGATGGAATATTTGTTGTCGTGGCTGGAGACACAGGTGATAGCGAAATGGTGGATAATGGCGGTCGCAAAACTTCAGCCGGGAACGCGACCGTGACCTTCTCCGGTGCTGTTGCTAATGACGTATGAGGGATCTGGCGTCGGGCTAATTCAGTCGCTGATGACACACTTACTGTTTGACTTATTTCTGGTGCTGTTGTACTAGGGATGGTTGAGGATTGTGGTCTGACTATTGCGGCAGATGATAAATCGTTGACTAATTCCTGTGCTTGTGCTGGTGATTCACTTACCCTGACAACATTTTCACGCGGTGCGGCTACGCGTAATCTTCTTAGCGCTGGTGCTGATACTGCCCGTAGTCCCGTCACTACTGCTGTAAATGGAGCGCGTAGTCTTTCGCCTGTACTTAGAAAATTAATGGCTTTTGATGTCTGTGAGGGTCCTGGTTCTTGTTGATTTAGTACCATACGAGCGCAATCACTAAATGTCAACCGAATAGACGCGGGATTTTGTTCAATGATTCGTGTCCTTTTTGTTTCTTGTCGGCGATGGTCCTGTGGCTAAAAAAAATATCATTCATGCTTTAAATTTAAATTAAAAACTTTTTTGAATCAGATCTTTTTCATCTTTTTCATCCAGTATAATTTTTTCATACAAAAACTTACTACTTATTAAGTCCAAGCGTGCAACGTTAGGTTATACCTGAGAGTATCTGCTAAATGCCTCGTTTCCACCCTCGTTAATTGACTCCTCGTCACACCTTCGTAGAACCAACTCCGGATTTCTGATTCGCGGGGTGTTGGTTACAGCAGAACACTCGGCATTACTTTGTTCCGGAGGTGGTGAAGATGGCTCGGGATTTCTGATTTGAAGAGTGTTAGCTACTGTGGAAGACTCGTCATTCAGTTGCTCGTCAGGCATTGTAGATGGCAGAGGTTCAATATTTACTTTATTCCGTCGACGCAACCTGTGACCCAGGGCTGTCAAAAGCTTTCGTCCATCTGGAGGCTGTTCATGTGATTCGTGACTAAGAGAGTCTGCCTTTGGGCATCCTGCATTCTGTCACAATAATTAAGCAAAGTATAAAACACTTTTTGCATGAGCTAACTTTAATTAGATAACATAATCTATCTGTTTAAAAGTAATTGAAGTAATAGTATTTCTGTATAAAATAAAAATAAAGTATTTCTGTTGTTCGTGGATTTTACCTGATGAAACTCAATAATTGCATCCTTCTCGTTTTGTTTCTTGGCCTCCTTTTTTTCCGTATTTTTTCGAAGAAATAATAGTCTTTGTATCCCTGCTCAATCAGTTGTTTATTTCTTGCCTCCCGTTGAGAAACCCGTGGATCTGAAGCTTGCACGCGTGGGCGGCTTCGTACTTGGTGTGTACCAAAGAAACTGCTGCTTGTTGTGGCGTACGTCGCAGTGGTATCACCGGCCCTTGACTTATCTGACTTTTGTTCGGTAGTATTCGTTGTCGCACCCACGGATTCTTTCGTTTCCGTAGAGTCCCTCGTCGCGCCGGCAGAGTCCTCTGTGGTACTCGTATAGTCTCTAGCCAAGTCTGTCAAACTGTTACTTACTCCAGGAATTGTCCGTTCTAGCTCAAGTTCTCGTTCAACTAGCCGTAAACTAGTCACGGATCCGCTAGGACACCCGTCGGCAATTGTCTTAGCCTGTCGTTGCCTGCTCGTTGATTTTGACATTATGCTAAACAAGAACAATGCTCAATTAATTATATAAATTTTGATTTTAAAATTCTGTCTCCAAGATACCAAAGCATTTGCGTTTATTAATCAAAGTATTCTTGCACTAATCTTTATTCACAACTTAATTCCTTTTACCTTTTATTGGTTGTGTGCGACCACTGAGTGAGATGCGAACCGTACAATAAGTAAACGTCGAATGATTCACTTATTTAACAAGAGCAGACGTTGTAAAAGTATTATAATAATGGTGTCGGAAGCATTCGTAAAACATTAGGGAAATGAATAAATGGGTTAGTGGCGATCAATCTGATGAATCATATCTGAAATATTCGCTGACTCTAGTGTTTAGAAAGAAATGGACATGACATGTTTCAAATGTTTACATTAACTGGCGCCACAAATACGTTTGGCGTATTTAAGACTTTCTCTACACATCGCGTTTATGACTGAAGTTTTACTAAAAGCAAATTTTTATTTTGTAAAGCAATACTCGCAACGTTAAATTTCTGGTAAATTATAATTTGTTTAGGATTTTTTTTAAAATGAATTACATTCTTTTAGTAGTTCTTTAATCCGTAGGTGGTTTCAGGCCGCAACTCTTGTGCGGGCGCAACTCTTGTGCGGGCGCAACTCTTGTGCGGGCGCAACTCTTGTGCGGGCGCAACTCTTGTGCGGGCGCAACTCTAGTGCGGGCGCAACTCTTGTGCGGGCGCAACTCTTGTGCGGGCGCAACTCTTGTGCGGGCGCAACTCTTGTGCGGGCGCAACTCTTGTGCGGGCGCAACTCTCTGGCTGAAATCTCTGCCGACATCATGCCTGCCAATTAAAGCCACATCGCAACATTGTACAGGCAAAAATAGGCCTGACCTTTTTATATAGTACTTAAAAAGACTTTAAGGCCGAATTAGCTCAATTGAATGCCGTAAGATATAAAGAATAGAAAATTTAGCAATTTATTAAAGTGAATTTTATTCGTTGTCACACATTTACGTGTTCAGTTAGAAAAAAATGCGCCAAAGTTGCACACACTTATTAACAATCCAGCCGCATAACGTTCGGCAGTAGTTGTTTCGGATATATCGGGAACGTCTTTTGCCTGCAAGCGTCTGCGAGTGTCGTTTGTTTGCTGCCTTTGCAAGTCGTCTATATTCGTCTATTAGCTCGTCACAAGAGCTTCCGAAGTCTGCTGGTAACTCTGCAATAATACAAACACAAGTAACACTAAATTGTGTAAAATTCTTTTTGAACTAATGGGAAAACCCAAGTGTCACACACTGCCATTGCAACAACACTAACTGCAGGGGGATCTCTTTTGAAAACAAAAAGAAGACGATTTGCCTAAAAAATTGTTTGTCACCCTATTTGTACCCTACATATAGTTTTCTGAACCAATAAGCATAAACTAATAAACTCTGAAAAATAGTATGAATTCTTTTTCAACGAGCTAGTTACCGGATTTTGCTGATTCCATTGCAATGACAGCATTATTAAACCAGAAGCATGCCAGTCCATAATTTCCGTCTTGGAGGAGTTCAAATGCAAGTCGTCGGGCTGTCGCCGCTTCAGATAATGTCATGATAGCTTCCTGAAAAGAAATGTGTAATGAAATTCCAAACATTTGTCTCGTCATATTTATTTTGTATAAGTTGCAAGTATATTTGATGAGTAATGATTCATTCTTACCATACCTTTAGACAGGAACTTTTCTAACTTTTACTTGGGTGTTTCAGACGTAAATGATATTCTGCTGGAATCTAAAAAGCTTCTAACGGTCCGCGAAGAAATGGTCCTTTGTCTTTGAATCATCAGGGGTCGTTGCTGACAGGAGGGAAGGCACGCCCTAATTGGCGTTAGAAATAAGCAGAGTAAACATATTGTTATCTTTTATTAAGCAACTTGGACCAAGCTGATTCATCTTCCTTTGTTCTCTATTGCATAGCGAACACATCTAAAACTTAGCATTCAAGTCGTAATTTTTCGGAGTGGTCTCAGTTTGAATTGTGAGTTAAAACGTAATAGATATCTTGACATTATACATTGGGTAAAATTACCCTCATTTTCATTTTTACAATATATAATCTGAGAAACATGGCCGAAAAAAATAGAAAAGTTGACAATGAAAAGTCAAATTTTAAATTAAACTTCCACGTTACAAAAATCGACGACTGGTGTGATTTTTTACACTACCGTTGTACAACCATTCTACTCATAGGCATATCGGGGGTACTGATGTCGTACCAGTTTTACTTTAAAATTATCCAGTGTTCAGGAGGATACGGAGGAGACATGGATGAAGCGGCAAATCTTTATTGCCTCATGCATTCCACATATACGGTACCTAAGAGCAACCCAGGTAAACTACGCCCGACACACAATACTTTTGAACTTTTAATGGTAGAGAATAATAAATTAAGTAAACTGGCATTCTTAATTGTTCTTTTGAATTTTGGGATGCGCAGCAATCTCCGCCCATCCTGGTTTGCCCATTGTTCGTCTTCCCGAGAATGGAGGTGGTCAAGTCGTTCGACACCGTTACTACCTCTGGATACAGTATTTTCTGTTTATCCTAGGCCTTTTCTTCTACTTGCCAAGGTATATTTGGAAATCACTTGAACAAGGGAAAATTTACAATCTGACCAGCAAATTGAACAAAATACAAGGCCATAATGCTCAGGCTAACACATTGTCTGACTACAAAACAGTTGAATCCATTGCTGAATATTTTGTGAACAGCAAAGGCCTTTACAATTGGTACTTCTGCGAATATCTTGTGGTCGAAATTTTATACATGCTGAATGTCATCTTCCAAACTATTTGGATGGACTACTTTTTTGGCAATGAATTTAGCGATTACGGATTGAAAGTTTTTACATTAGGAGAACAGGATCCAGAAACACGAGTTGATCGATTTGAAGGTGAGTAAAGCCTTAATTCAGTACAATTTCGTTTTAGCTGTTTAGGGTCAACTATACCTTTGGCACTATATTTCACAAACAGAATAAAATTGAATCATTTTTAAAATTAGTTTTTGAAATTTAATATCGCCAAAACCATCCATCACTTTTCATTAGTTGAAGTGATTAGACGTTTTAGGAATAATAAAAAAGAATCGAAACTTTTTCAACACTATAGTTGTAATCCGAAATAGAACGAAAATTGTTTCGAAATGTAATCCCTAATTTCTTTTTTTTTTAACTTTTTTTAATTTCAGCCATATTTCCTAAAGTAACAAAGTGCAACTTCGACAAATACGGCCATTCTGGTAATATTCAACATTTCGACTTTGTTTGCCTTCTCCCTTTGAACGTCATCAATGAAAAAGTCTTCATATTCATTTGGTATTACAACTTATGCCTAATAATAATAGTTTAAAAATCAAGGTGAAATTTACGAAGTATCTAAGTTTTAATTCTGCTCTCCTAACTTTTTCAGGTGGTGGCTACTTTTTCTTTCTGTTATCACCTTGTTTTGGAATTTAAACTGGGTTTTCTTCGTGTCTTTCTCCAATTGCAGGCTTAGGCTATTCTTGCGAGATGAAGTTTCTGCGGAAATTCGAAAAGTTCTGCAGGATGAATTAGCTGTTTCTGATTTCTTTTTGCTCTATCTTTTGAAATTGAACTTAAACGCAGTACTGTACGATTATTTCCTATACCAAGTTTGCGTAAATTTGATTGGAAATGCCAATTCTGACTCCGAAGATTTAGCATAATAGTTATTACAAATTCATATTATCGGTTCATGGCTCGATGTTGAGTTTAAACTGCAAAGGATACAAAGGAAACTGGAATTGGTCTACCTATAGGTATATCGATTACAATTTTACAAGGCATTTCAGCTAAGACACAACAACCCGTAATTTCTTGAAAGCTGCACCTACCCGAGAATCTTTGCGGGCTACAAGCGTGATACAAATTTGTACAAAGGCAGTCTGCGTATGCGTATTTGACAAAAAATTACTTATTTAACACAATAGAATAAAATGTATTATATTACATCCAGAAATTAAAGCACTTTAACAAATTATACCCAGTTCGTTTACTATTCGTCAACTGTAATCCACTTTGTTTTTTCCGCGTTGTCTCGTTGTGCCCCACTTCTCATTTTTACCCTTTTTGCAAGTTACCCAATTTTCGTCGTTTTCGCCTTTTTCGGCATTTTAATGATACACTTTTTTGCCCCGTTTCGTTTTTTTTCCATAATGTTAACGAATTTCACACTACACCAGTAGCTTTCCGCATTTTAGTCACTCACAGTCTTCTTAGGGAAATGGCTCCTGCGAAATTGTAAATTTCTTCTTGTCGCTATAATTTTCTTAAAGCAACTGCTTCATTTACTAGCAACTGACTAATTTTAAACAATTTTCTTCTATCCTAGTCTCACCTTACCCCCATTGTAGCACCTTACCCCATTCTGGCGTTTTTGGGGATTTTAGACATGTACTTTTTTGGCGGTTTTCCCATAAGATTA
>JABASK010000123.1:0-26100 GCA_019776465.1 Rambutanura hunanensis | reverse complement strand
GAGAAGTAGGTCGTCTCTTGTTCGTGATAGAAGTTTAGGTCAGGTTTGTTTTGACTACTGGCGGTTTGTTTTTACCAGGCGCCGTTACATACGAACTACTTATTCTGTCGATTATTCAAGATATACAAACTTAACCTAACATTTCAAATGGCACTGACCTCAATGGCACTGACCTTTCCTGAAATTATTACTAGTGTGTTTTCATTAGCATGTTAACTAACTGCAGGTTGTAGGAACGGACCTCATGGCCACTAACCTACTGTGATGGGTTATTAGTCCAAATCTGTTGTGATGTTTTGCATGTTTCCAGGAATACTTCAAGTATTGGGTAACGTGACCTCAAGTGACCTCTTGTAGTGGACTGTATGCGAAGAAGGGTCAGTGCCAGCTTTTTTGTGCAATCTGTTAGCAGGGCCTTGAAGCCAACCTTGGATGTTTTTGCTAGCAAAGTATTGATCCACTAGTACGGTTATCTCTTCTTTAGTAAGCGGAAAAGCTGATTTCTTTTCAGTCATCTTACAAAACAAACCTAACGTATAAAACTTTCTGACAAGAAAACTTGTGAGTGGAACAGTACTGACCATAAGGGCTCTGACTTATTTTAAGCACGATGTTTGTACCTTACGCTTGTCATTCTCCTTGCAAGAACCAAAGCTGAACAGTCATGCGAGACCACTGCACTGACCAATTTGGCACTGACAGTCCCTCAGTAGTTCGGTTATGTCACAGTCACAACTTAATCACACTTTAAATATAAGAAATTGAAAGTGAACTGTAGATGAATCCGACTTTAAGCTTGGTCACGACCTAGCTTAAGAAAGTATTACTATCGGATCGGGTTCGGATTAGATTCTGGCCTATTGCATCACCTAATTCATTAGAAACCGGATTTTTGCAAAAAATGCTTGGTTTGGTGTTGGCTTCGGGTTGGATTCGGTTTAAATTTTTCGGATTGAATTCGGATTCGCCAAGAATCCAGATTCAATCCGGGTTCAAACCGGCTTCTAAGTTCTATTGCATCCACCTCCGGAAGTCGCCTGAAGTCTACTGTGGTCAAATAAAGTCGTTTGTACGAGATAAGGCATTTTGCGGAACTAGCACTGTCCAGAAATATTTACAAAATTTGCAAAGAATTCAACACCTAATTTGACTGACGTAGGCTGAGGCAGTCGCATTTGATAGCTACGCACTCCGCTTAAAACTCAGGCTACAGAAATTTCATTATGCGACTGCTGGTTTCTAAATTCGAATTTGTTTAAATTGAAGCTCTTTATGAAACGACGCGTTTTATCTTTTTCTTTAAAGTTCAAATAAAAATTTCTTTAAAATGAGCAGAGTGAGAGAGAGGCCTTTTAGGATTAGACATGAAAATTGATGAAATTTATGGTTAACTGAGTCTTTTGAATAACATTTCATCATAGTCTGCTAGAGTTCAAAATGATGAAAGACGCGGGTTTTCAGTGAAAGTCAATCCCATTGAATTCATTCTAAAATTCTATCTTTTATTTCTTTACTGCGCTTTCACACTTCATATCTGTTAGAAGCAGAATCAGCATAATTCTCGAGTACTGTAAAAGCCTCTCATCAACGGAGATAAACATGAGACTCAAACAAAATTAAAGTTGGAAAGATCTACGAGGCGTTTCATTAATTGCCTGACTGTTTCATTAGGGAATTCAAAAAAAAAAGTTTTTTTTTTGAATCTGAAATTAAGCCTAATTAAAACGTTTTCACTTCTAAATAGAAGAGATGCAAACTTTTTTCTATTTAGTCTTAAAAAGTGTCTTGTCTAAAATTTGCTGGGCAATCAAACCAAGTGCCAGCTCTCTCTATCTCTAATTTTTAGTTGAACTTACAAATTTTTGAAATAGATATGTAAACTTTTGAAAATAAATAATAATTACACAAAAGAAATCTAACTTTGAAAAAAAACAAGAAGCATAGTGAAAGTAACGCCGCGCAACTTGAATGACGACTAATACAATGCGCACGCCATCTTTTGAAATAGAGGCGCAGAATAAAATCTTTCTGCGCAGAAATGCTTTTCTTTATGCATATACCCGCCTACATAACCTAAGCTATACCTATACCGTACATTATAAGTTTCAGGATTTGCAATTTATAAACTTTGTCTTTTTTACGAGAAGTGCTTTCGTTTTCGTTCGTTTACATTAGCAGTCTGCCAATTTGCCGAATACTTTGTAATAAATAACCGTACTTTATCCTACTAGGTCGATTTATCTCTGGTTCGAAAACAAATTTGATCGTATGCTGTAGTGGTAAATTTAATAGGTTAAACTCGCATCCAACCATTAAATAACAAGCGAGAAAGAAAACCAAAGCCAACGTTTTTAACCCGAACAGAAAAGAAAACAGTTAAACCCGAAATGGCATCTCTTTCAAGGCAAGACTAATTTGAGATGATTCATATTTAAGTTGATAGGCTGTAAATATTTATGTTGTTTCTTGAGACCATAATTATGACGCTGATCGCTGATCGGTTTTTTGTTGGTTCATAGAATTTTGCCCGTACCTACTAACTACATACGTGACCGAGAAGACGATATGCAATTGCAACGAAAATCCACTGCCGTGGTTGCAGTTAATCGGGAGTCGAAGGCACCACCGTATGGAAGAAGAAAAGGATGGATTCCTAGAAGTGTTGAGGTATGTAGAAGCAAGCAATATTAATAATTAATATTAATTATATAATAGTCGTTCTGCTCGAATCTAACTAAACATTGAGTTGCTGCCTAGCGTTATATTGCAAAGGTAGAGAGTGGAGCTTAAGTTTTAAGTTAAAACTTTTAACTTAATTCCAATTCCTCATCACTGATGAGTCATCAGTTAAACCCATACTCCTTTTGTGTACGGCAGGATTTTGGAGATGGAGGTTCTTTTCCAGAAATTGCTGTTGCTCAATTTCCTCTTGGGATGGGCAAACTTGCTGCTGACGGTAGTAAACAAACGTCAAACGCTGTTGCTGTTCAACTTGATGCCGAAGGAAAAATTAAGTATGACATTCTGGCACGTCAGGGACATTCCAAAGACAAAGTGGTTTACTCCAAATATACTGACCTACTCCCCAAAGAAATGACCTCTGAGGATGATCCTGTAAGTAATACTAAACTCAAGATAAGGTAATATGACCAGATGTAATATTTATTCAATTTTTTAATCTAATAATTGCCAGGAACTTCAAAAGCCCGAGGAAGATTCAATACAAGAAATAACCGAGAAAACAAGACTTGCGTTGGAGAAATTAACACGGAGTAAAGTTCAGGCAGCAATGCCTGTGCGGTGTGCTGATAAAAAGGTTTGTAATTAAAAATCCAGAACTAGATAAATTGAGGAACTTGGTACTGCATTTAATACGTTTCAGCTGATTTTTAATTTTCACATAATTAATACAGGCGGACGCTCAATTTATCCGTTATACTCCATCACAACAAGGTGCAAATTTTAACTCCGGTGCACAACAACGTGTTATTCGTTTGGTCGAAGTTCAGAAAGATCCCATGTCACCGCCTCGGTTTAAGTATGTCTCTCACACACAAAATTCACTTACTTAAGTAGTAGTACAACCATAATGGTATTCGTATTGGTAACTAAAACGACAAAGCATAAAGCGTACTCGTACTCCAAACTCTTTTTGATGTTTGTGACCATGGCATTGGCTACATTCATTTTGTAAATTATGCAATAAGCTCCAGCTATACTTTGTGATTTGCAGGATTAACACAAAAATTCCAAGAGGTCCTCCATCTCCGCCAGCTCCCGTTTTGCATTCTCCAACTCGCAAGGTACAATGGAAAATCTCAATATAAATTCAAAAGTTTTAATCATTTCGAATGCAATTCAGATTCACTCGATTTTGATTTCCTATCTTCGTCATAGGTTACAGCGAAAGAGCAAAAAGAATGGAAAATTCCACCGTGTATATCGAATTGGAAGAACGCCAAAGGTTACACCATTCCATTAGATAAACGGCTAGCTGCCGATGGGCGTGGGCTACAGCAAGTCCATATTAATGAAAACTTTGCGAAATTGGCAGAAGCCCTATATATCGCTGATAGGAAAGCTCGTGAAGCAGTAGAAATGAGAGCTCAATTAGAAAAGAAATTGGCTCAGAAGGATAAGGAGAAGAAAGAAGAACATTTAAGACAACTTGCAGCCAAAGCACGTGAAGAACGCGCAGGGATTCGATACCAGGCGAATACCGGTAACTACAAATCTAAATGTTTTTTAAGTATAGAAGTAAAATAGTGAACGTCATTTGCTGTTTGAATTTGAGTAGATAAGGACGATGATGCAAGAGAACGAGACCAACTCAGACATGAAAGACACAAAGATCGTCAACGAGAACGAAATATTGCTCGTGCTGCACCGGATAAGAGGAATAGGTTGGAGCGAGAGCGAGAACGAGATATTAGTGAACAGATTGCACTTGGGCTTCCTGCCAAAACAATTGCCAGCGGTGAAACCCAATTTGATTCGCGCTTGTTCAACCAATCTCGTGGGATGGATACTGGATTCGGGGATGATGAGACATACAGTGTCTACGACAAGTAAGAAATTAGCTATCAGTTAGTTAGCTGGTTGATCACTTACAAACGTTTGAGTCAATCTTTTCTAACTACAAACTCGTTTGCTTGTTTAGGCCATGGCGGCAAGGAGGTGATTTGGCTCAGCAGCTTTACCGTCCTAAGAAAGGTGGAGATAATGACATCTATGGAGAAGACTTAGATACGGCAATTAAGACAAATCGGTACGAATTGACTGTAACTTGTTTCATATATTCATGTTCCTCGTATCAACAATTCCATTCAATTTGGATTTATTTCAGATTCGTGCCCGATAAGGAATTCAGCGGCACTTCCCGGACCGCCGGCTCGTCACGGTCTGGTCCGGTTCAATTTGAACAGAACCAAATTGAAGAAGAGGATCCCTTTGGCTTGGATCAATTCTTGCAACAAGCCAAGAAATCAGGAAAACGTGGAGCGACGGAAAAAAGTGGTGGGAAAGGCGGAAGTTCGAGTTCAAGTGCTTATGACAAAAAGCGCCGCCGTGATTAATTTACTTTGACTCAGCAATTTCATGTCAGAAATAGACCAATCCTTAACCAAAGTCTTCAATAAAAATGTAAAGCATCAGCAATTCAGCAAGGCTTACTCTCCCTGTTACGTTTTACAAAGCGTTGTTTAAGATTATTTGTTAAATAAGTATTATCCTACAATAATATCAAGTACTATATGTAATGTAATCAAATGACATATTTCAACAAAAATGAAGAGTTTCAAAATTAGTTAAACCTTTACTAACTGTCGTCTTATTTAATAAATGCTCTAAAATATTACGTGGCTTACGTGTAGGTCACCAGAACTTTAATGCATTGTTAGTTATTTCAGTTCTTTGTATCCATTGCACGGTAACTATAATTGCATTGCAAATACAATTGACATTGACATTTTGCGTGAGCGCAGGGCAGGCCCTAAACTTAGTGATCTAAAGTATTGCTGAAAAAAGATTGCAAAAATCGAGACACAGTTTTCAAAGTGAGACGAAGTAGCATGTGCATGATGCCCTTTGACATTTCGTGTAACGCTGCAACCTCTACTTTTACGCAATTGAACATTGTGGAATAGCGGTTGTATCGTAATTAGTAAAGACACCACTTCCATCTTCGCCCACAAGTTCCTTCGGGGGTGGACCAGCTGACTGCACCTGAGGAGCAGAATTTAAGCCGCTTGTTGTAAACGCAAGGAAGCAATATTTTGCGGTTACGGTTTAGCACGTGCTCTAGCCTAGCGTTGCGTTGAACTCGACCGCCGCGTTTTATTAATTTTGTTCGGCATTTTTAGAAAACTAGGTTTCGCATGTTGGTTTTTCAATACTGGGCTCGTTAGTTTTAAAATGTACTTACCTTGAGCATCAGGTCCGCTATCAAGTCAAATCGATTTTGTTTGACTTCTTCGCTGTCTTCAGGTTTCTCCTTGGCATATTCCTCGCAAATTTTTTTCATGCTGTCGTACTGCATGTTGTACTTATCAAAATCATGCGAAGAAATATTTCCATGATTATCCGCTAACCAATCCGGATACTACATGTATAAGAATGTAGGATTTAAATGTATAATACTGAATTGACAATATGAAAAATTCATTCGTAAAAAAACATAGAAAAAGTAAATACTTTACCCTGTCCACAATATCTGCAAGAACTGGCTGTAATAACTCTTTTGAAAGTAGTTTCTGCATCATGTTAGACATGAAAGGAAGTAGATCATCCATGTCTTTTTCATTGCCTTCTCCTGTACCAAGACTTTCCATCAATTTGGCCAATTCGTCATCGCTAAACGACATGGGTTGCCCATTCTAAACAAGTTTACGGTCACTGTATAAAAGTACATTAGCCTTTTCGTAACTTAAATATAATGAAGTATACTTGCATACATACTTACACCTAATATATCGGAATTAGCTGCCAACCCTTTAATGGCATCGTTGAGGGTCGCCTCCAAATGAGGATCACCAGAGCCAACTGCTGCCTTAGTTGCGGCTTCAACCACTTTATAAATATCATTTGACATCGACGTATTCTTTGAGGAGGAAGCGCTTTCAGCATCAAGACCTGCTTCGATAACAAAAATTCCTGATATTTATTCTAAGGATCTTATGAATAAGAATAAAAGAAAAGACACAACAGTATCAATCCTAAACGAGTTTGTACTCAACTATTCGACGTACTTTGTCCGACTCCAGCACCTCCAGCGTACTCGCGAATCTTCTTCTCAAATTGCACAGTTGCTTCTTTGATAAATTCTTCAGACCACATTTGACCCATATCGGCTGAAATATTGGGAGTGGGAATAGTTGGTGGCTTAGATTTTTTTGGCGTCGGTAACGGTTTATCGAAATCACTTAACGCATCTAAAGCAAAATACATATTATGATTCCTGAGGTAGAGGATTCTTTACTTGTCAAATTGCATAGGCGTTATTTTCAATGCGTAGGGAATGGCTCAAAACATAGACGATATAGAATGATATTTTTCTGAGAGGTTATTAAATAACAAACCTTCCAGTAGTGCATCTAACTCAGCATCCCCAACGACTGGGTTCTCAACGACAGTCCGAGGGGTTTCACATTCTTCCGGTACAATTTCTTTAGAAGTATTGTCTTGCTCAATCTTATCGCCAGTAGAAGTCATATTGCAATACAATTGGAAATGAAAGCTTCGATTCGACTTTGACTTCCGCCACCGCTGACTTTATGTACAGGAATTTGTGCTACAGAAAACAAAACGGTCAAACAAACAATGTAATAACGTCCAATGCAGGATATAATACCGGTAATTAATTATTGAAAATGAGAAAACTTACCCCAGGAAAGGTTTACTGTCACTATGCAAAGGTTTTACCAAATGTTAGTCAATCGATGCGGTAGCGTCCGTCCTAAGTTCCAATTAGTAACATATTACGCTAGCATTGCTTAGCATGTCTTCTGTCATTTTTCTTGTCTTACGACTACGAGTTTTACGAAACTTGTTTTATGTTTTAGTTTTAGGTGTTTCGGGACCTTGCTAATAGTCGGGTTGGCCCCTAGTTTTGATCCGATTTGATCAAATGGGTGGGGAAGTGTGGGGAAATCATTTCCCCACCCTTCTATGCACAAAAATCTGAAATTTTTCCAAAAACTCCGAAATTCCGACTTTTCTCTTATATAAGACGCAGGGTCGGAAAATCGTTATTTTTTAATCGATTTTGGAAAAATTAGTGGGGAAGTGTGGGGAAATTATTTCCCCACTGGTTGATGTAAAAAAAATTCGAATTTTTTTTCAAAAACTCCGAAATTCTGACTATTGTTATATAAGACGCAGGGGCTGAATAGTCGGGTGACCTCTACTTTTGATCCGATTTGCATCAAATCAGTGGGCAAGCGTGGGCAAATCATTTCCTCACCGATTTATATAAAAAAATTCGACTTTTGTCAAAAACTCCGAAATTCCGAGTTTTCTCGTATATAAGGCGCGGGTCGGAATTGCCTAATTTTTTATCCGATTTGATCAAATCGGTGGGAAAGTGTGGGGAAATCATTTCCCCACCGTTATATATAAAAAAATCGAATTTTTTTCAAAAACTCCGAAATTCCGACTTTTCTTTAATATAAGGCGCACCCCGACTTTCTCCATTATAAGACGCGGGTCGGCATTTCCTTCTTTTTTATCCGATTTTGATCAAATCGATGGGGAAGTGTGGGTAAATCATTTCCCCACACTGCCCCACTGATTTGATCAAAATTAGATGTCACCCCGACTATTCCGACCCTGCGTCTTATATAAGAGAAAAGTCAGAATTTCGGGGCTTTTGGAAAAAATTCGGATTTTTTTTTGCATAGAGGGGTGGGGAAATGATTTTCCCACATTCCCCGTCGGTTTGATCGAAATCGGATGGGTCACTATTCCGACCCCACCTGACTATTAGCAAGGTCCAGTGGTTCGCGAGGAGGGGGCGGGGGGGAGCACGCCTTTTAAATTGTTTAGTAATTCCCGCTTGCGCTTGTCGCGTTCCAATCTCATTATACAATATTATAATACATATTAATCCAAAAAGTTATGATTTCAAAATTGTAGAAAAATAATTTTATTATTAAATTTTAGGCTACGCAAATGAAACGAGAAAGAAGATTAATTAAAAGTATAGGTAATTAATTTTTTGTCACCTCGTTTCCCATCATACGAATTCCTATAGCCTACTTTAAAGTAGGCTATAGGAATTCGTACCTTACATTACATAGTAATTTACTAGTATGTGATGTATGTACATAGCACTTAAATGCCACGACGCGCACGCGTGTGTTTACGAATTACGAGAAGTTGATTCATCATTCATCAGTTGTTGTTCATTTTCATTGTCATTAGCATCACTGACATGACATTCTAAGGTATTATTAATAAGAACGTCATCTAATTCAGTTTTGGTTACCGGCTCGGTAATAAGTGCTATTTACATTATTAAATGGATTTGAGTCGTGTTAGTAACAGCCGAAAATTGTATCTTTGTCGATGGTACTTCTGGGGTAAGATTACAAACATACAGATATTATTTAATGTGGATCAGTGGATCTTCTAGCTAGATGAAGATGATTACCATCTTATTTAGCGTCCCATATAAATCGTGAAGTATATCTGAAACATTGATTACTGGTTGCTTATGATTGCCTGCCATATCTTTATTACTTGACAGGTGGGTTTTGTCTTCTTCCATTTCTTTGGGCCATTAATGCAATTTGGTTTTTTAAGGAAGCATTTCGGAAACCACCATACGAAGAACAGAAACAAATTAAGAAATGTGAGTAAACTGCTAAGGGCTTGAAACTGCAACGTTACCCATTTCGAATAGAATTGAAAATAGAATGCTCATTTCTTTTCATAACAGACGTGATACATTCTGGGATTGGTGGCATTGTTTTCCTCGTCGGGCTTATTGCTTGGATTACTGTATTTCAACTGAACCGTGCGAGTTGGGGCGAAACCGGAGATCGGCTTTCGTTCGTTATTCCTGTTGGCCGTGCCTGAAAATCTAGAGTTTCTAGGTACAACTACAAGATGTCCTAATTCTCAAAATCAATACCGTATCTATCACATCAACCACCCCACCGCGATTAAATTCTGAACCTATAAAATTCTGCAACCAAACATTTTTACATTAAGATTAAGCCTAATAATTTTTTTGTACTTAATTGATTGCACTTTTCAATACTTAAACTTAATAACCCGTTAGTAACGAAGTTTTCATCTCAGGTACCGAAGCTCACGTGTCCTAGCTAATTTGTATGAACCATAACTAAAAGTTAGCTTTCTGTAAAAATGAAATTCGCAGAGGATTTCAATATTGTAGGGAATCGCCTAACTTTGATTCCTTACAAAACTGCGCATGTGCCCAAGTACCATTCCTGGATGGGAGATGGTGAAATTCTCCACCTTACCGGAAGTGAGAGACTTACACTTGAGGAAGAATACGCAATGCAACAAGATTGGGAACGAGATCAAAATAGTGAGAATGAGTTACCCTGATTTGTATTATTTTAAACTTAATTTCTTTCGTTACTCGTTAAAATTGATTATTCACATGCACGACTCATTTTTAAGTGGGCTACTGTGCCTGTGAATGATCCTATTTAATTTAACAACAAAGCCTTTAAATGCTAATAAATGAGTTGAATATATTAATTTTAGCTAGAATTTTAATTGATTTTTCTAGAATGTACTTTTATTATTCTGGATAACGACAAGTTCGCTTCATCTGGGGATGAATTGATGGCAATTGTTGGTGACACCAATTTGTTTCTGCAAGGCGAGGAACCTTCTGCAGCCGAAATTGAAGTCATGATTGCCGAAAAATGGGCACGTAGACGTGGAATCGCTCAGGAGGCTTTGAAACTAATGATGAAATTTGGTAAATGTATAAAAAATGAAAGCAGTGAATTTTCGACTAATGTTTTTTTTAATTGTATGTAGGTACTGACGTATTGGGAAAAACAAAATTTGTTGCGAAAATCAAACAAGACAATTTGCCAAGTATTCACATGTTTACAAAAAATTTAGGGTTTGTAAAGGTTTCTGAATCCCAAGTCTTTAATGAATTTACATTTGAACTGAATATCAACTGACACTTAATATTCAGTCCTTTAATTTTGGAAGATTTTTGTCGGTTCAATTTAAATTTGATTTTTACAAAACATGGTTTATCACAGAATTAAGATTTTAGTTTAACTGGTGTCGTATCTTTGTTTTGTTTATCTTGAATGCTTACAATAAATTTTAACAAGATTTTCCAAGCTAATTAGTTTGTTTCTACAGAAGGGACATTAGGAACATGATTAATGTCATCAATTTAACGATTTCCGTACCAAAACATAGACTGCATATCTTCAGTTAAACAGTAACACTAATATAAGTTATTCGGAACAGAACGTTGTAGCAGTTGCTTTTGACATGTTTACAAACAAATTTTTTATATGACACAGTACTATGCATTTGTTAAGTTCATGCTTTGAAAAAAGTTACTTTTAAATTCCACGAATTTTAGAATAATTTTCAGTTTGTTGCTCATGGTTTTTCTATTAGTAACTTGGGTTGTCACCAATCTCTTTTTACAGTTTAAATATTATAATTTCCAATAATATTGGACCACTAATTTGGTGATCTCCAAGTCAGATCATCGCAGTCTTCGTTCATGCACCAATCGTTGTACCTCGTGCAGTACAAGGCGACAGAGAAGCTACAAGTAAATCACATCAAATGGAATTTCGGTTTATGGATTTAATTTTTGTCAGTTCCTTACAAGTAGTGCCAGCACGTCGCTTATCATAAGCATGTAAAAAACGTATTTCCAGCCAAAATCTGACAGTGGGCCAGCCAATAATGGTCCTACAGCCGCTCCTAAAGGGTTCATCAATACATCGCAATGCTATACAACGAGAAATTCTAATTTAAAGGATATTCTATTCAACAATTTCTTACCAATGGATCCAGTTCCGTCAATGATTGCCACCACTGTAGCAAGGGCACGGGCGTTTCCCATAAGGCTCGGATGAGTACCAAGCTCTGTTGAAATGGAAGTAGTAATCAGGCAGTATGGACCTAAAGAATAATTTTTTTTATCAACAAACATGTTTAGGGGAAAAAATCACGTAAAACAATGTGGGAAGAGAATTACCGTTGACCAATAATCCAACGATGACCAAAAGTACCATGTTTGCCAATAAGGATTCCGCTCCATAGCTCTGATACACTAACATCTACGAGTAAATCAACATTCCGAAGTATTCATAAATATTATGTACTAGTATTTAGAGGTTTGGCGCCATTTTTTTTTATTAGAGATAAAGTAAAAGACTTCCCACGTCGACCTCTCATGCAAAAAAATTTTTTGGTGCAAAAATAAATTTTTTGACCAAATTTTTTGTATCATTCAAATCTTCAATAAAAAATTTTTTTGCTCCAAAACAATTTTTTTTATAAATAACTTTTTTGTAGCATTCGAATCTTCAATAAAAAATTATTTCTTTTGATCAATTTTTTGTATCTTCCAAATCTTCAATTTTTTCAAATTTGTGTTTAACACGTTTTCTTTATGTATTCGTCGACGGAAATTTAGTACCCAGAATCCACAATCCCCAAAGAAAAGGGAACCCTGGACACCATGTGCAAATGAGGTGACAAAAGTCTTAACATTTCCCAACTTTATAAAAGCGAATATTTAATTTTTCAAATAAAACTTTGAAGGTTTCGTGTAAAATTACCATTGGAATGGCGATTCCCAACATGCCTGCACAGCATGAAGCATTCATCCCAGACATGTCAGAGATGGCACCTGCAATAATCCCGCCAAAAATACCTCCGAAGTCGAATAAGGTCGATAAATTTGCAGCTTGTTGTGCTGAGAAATTAGCTGTAACGAAAAGAACAATCTTCAAAATCTCCACAACCAGCAGCCAAGTGGTGGGATAATTAGACAAAACAGGTTATGCTATCGATACACCTTGATGCGTTAAAAGACGATACGACTTACTTGAATTTAGTATATATCTAGGCAACCAGTATAGGAATGTGTAGCTCACGAGTTTGGCAAAGAAAAGGCACAATGAGTATTCGATGACGCCCTGTACACGGTAAACGTTGAGAAATTTAGAGTTGGCATTCGCTTAAAAGAACTTAATCGTTCTAGTTAATTCTAATCATTGAACCATTGCGACAATAACCGCTTACCGGAATTTTTAGCGCAGCAAAAAATCCGACAGCTTTAATTTTTACTTCATCTGGTGTAGACACAATCTCGCCCACGCGTACGTAATCGTATGGTAAATAGGAACTGATTAGCGGTGTGTCATCCGTAATACGATAGTTAGACTGAAAAAAAAACACAAAGCATTCAATAAGAATAAATAAGAAATGGATCGTTATGCAACTCAAGAAATGAAACCTCAGAAGAAGAGTCATCCATATCACTATCACTGTTGACGAAGCCTTGCGCATTCGCACCACCAGGGCTACGTAACACAGGTGGTGGTACACGAATATCTCTGGCGGACGGTGTAGACTGATACGATTGTCTGCTAGACTGGTGAAACAAATTGTGGAAAAACTCATCAATAAAACAATTCGCTGTTTTAGATTTTTCTTTTTTAAACGTTCAAGTCGAAAATGTCCAACCTGCGGCATATCATTGGATCTGGGATCATAATCAGGAATTGTACATCCAACGTGTTGTGGCTTTGGTACGAGAAACAGGAAGACGAGGAATCCAACCAGTCCAATCACTACACCAGGCACCATAAAAGAAAGTCCCCAGTTGTATTCCACGAAAGCACCAGCAATTACTGATCCTAGGATATTCCCTAACGACGTGTGTGAATTCCATAACCCAAAAATCAGTCCACGCTTTCCTTTCCCAAACCAATTGGCTACTACTGTTACGACTCCAGGCCATCCTGTCGTCTGGAATAAACCAGCCATTACCTATAAAAACAATAAAATTGGAATTAGGAAGCACGGAATTCAAATTAGACATAAATATCGAACAACGATGAACCGAAGCAACTAAACGCCCATCACCTCTTACCTGTGCAAATATGAAAAATCCTATATTATGAATTTGTTGAAAGTAGCCAATACCAAACATGTAAGTAAAAAGTCCCGAAATCAACATTCCCAAGGCCAAAAAGTAGCGAAGATTGACCCTTTCGGCAATGAAGCCGCTGAAAATAAAACAACAAAAGTTAATGCTAATCTCCAAGCAGATGTCTTAAGAGATCATTCTAATTTCGTATTTATTAGAGTGACAGTTAAAATTAAATACCTGAAAAACATGCCAATTGCATACGCGAATAGAAATGATGAGTCCAGGGTTCCGAGCAGGGTTTGCGAATCATCTCCATCTAATTGATTAAAGATTATTATAATGCTTCGTTATAAGTGGATGAATTTTTCTGTCATTTTTATGGCAGTTTTATTCATTCAGTATCAGTGGTACTGGTGGTACTACGAAAGGCATACCAAACGGAGCCCAATTGCACCAGTTGTGATTGGAAACGTCCATGCCGGCCGGAGGTGTCAAAGTTGAGCAATTCTGATTTAGGACGTTTTTTACAATACTAATGGGTTTACGAGTCATATGATAACAGGTGTAGCTGACATAGGTGATGAATAGCACAGAAGCTCTGTACCTACAAATCGCCATTAATTAGTTGGTTTTTTAGGTAATAATACAATTAGCTTTGTATCTGTTTAATCTACCAGAAGTCCCGTGAAGCCTGGGATGGTCGTATCGAACACGAAGTGGCTATCTTCCGAATTAGTCGAATGCCCCACGCGATATCCCGACGATTCCGAATTACCGTTGGTCCAGCCATTCTAACGACCACTGATGGCGACCTTGACCTTTCAATTTCTTCGTTTGGATTTTGACTGTATGCTGTGGAGATGTTGTCTTCCTTGTTTATTGACGCTGCTGCTGAAGATACTGAAGAATTCTCTCCGGCGTTAGCATTTCTGAATGGTGTTCGATTCCTCTGCATTGTGAATTTATTGGTATTTGTGTAACTTAAGATTCCATTTATCAATAGAAGTGATTAGAATGGCCTGTATTGATAACGGACTGGTCAACAGTCACTCCCGACTCACGAGTTCACCAATCACGAGTTTCCACCACTGACGGAAGACGGACCACAGTAAACAATTTCTAACGACGCTCAACGTCAAACTAAAAGCATACGCAAGTTTGTTTACGTTACTTTGCTTTCAGTTAAAACTGAAATCACGAACACGAATACAATTTAACGTGTAAACCAAACAAATTAAATGGGTTTAGACAATAATAACTTTCATTCGTCCACAAGTGACCGTAAGCGATGACCAAGGCGATGAGAATTTATGTAAGGTGACGTAAAGCGTCGAATCGAACGTGGAAGTAACAACGAAGATAAAATCAGCGAAGAATATCTACAAATGGTTACTGTAAGGATTAACCGGAATCATTGTCGCCACCCAGCAAGTGGCGACAATAGGTGGCGACAATAGGTGGCAACATCTGTCGCCACCCATGCTACATGCCATTGTCGCCACCCTATTGTCGCCACCTATATTGAGAAAATACGGCAACATTGTAACAAAATATATATAAGGAAATGGAGCGGAGGTAAACTAAACCTATACCTTTGGGCGATTGCCGAAGGCATAGCCCAAAGTTATAGGTTTAGGTTACCGGAGCGACGATTAGGTTTCAATGGATTAACTTATTGGAAAGTTGAGAAAAAAGCGATTACCGGATCAAACACAAGTGGGTTTTGCTTAACTATTTCTTCCCGAAAATAAATTTTCAAAAATTTGATCCTAATGATCGCTCCGGTAACCTATACCTATAACTTTGGGCAGTTTACCTCCGCTCAATTTCCTTATATTCTCTTACAGTGTTGCCAAATTTTCTCAACATAGGTGGCGACAATAGGGTGGCGACAATAGGGTGGCGACAATGGTATTTAGCATGGGTGGCGACAAATGTTGCCACCTATTGTCGCCACTTGCTGGGTGGCGACAATGATTCCGGTTAATCCTTACAGTAACCCTACAAATGACAGAACAGATGCGCCCCTTTTATCTCCTTATCAACACTGTCACTTTACAAATGACAGGACAAATGATGTAAGTTTTTAATTCTGGAGCAATGGAGCATGCTTTAGTCACGTAACGACGTATCATAATAACTAACTTACTAGTTGCTGGTTACCTTATTATATCGACTTTGGACTTAATTATCTGGCAAATTTACTATTAGGACAGACAGACGGTGAGCATGAGCAAGGACGCCCAGGCGACAGTTAGGGAGGGGAGGGGTTGATATTAAAATCGTATTGGTGTTCATTTATTACAACTCGTTTATGGGCAGCACAGCACCAGATATAATACTTAAAGTAAGATATATATATTGTGATATAAGATATAATGTATATTGATTAAAATCAGAGCTTGATGCTTTTTTTCCATTTAAAGTCTAAAAAAATTGAAATTACTGAAAAATTAACTGAAAAATTAAAAAATATTTAAATAAGTCAAAATTTACTTAAATGAACTCTGTGAAATAAACCAAACCTTAAAGAAACTTCAAGAAAGTTGAAGAAACTACAACTGATTTCTTTAGCTTAAAGTTTTTTTTCCATTTAAAGTTTTTTAATTTTGTCTACTTTATAGCCTAAATGTTAAATATTTAGCTCCACGCTCTGCTAATAATGTAAACCCGCTTATGCTTTAGACCGGGTATAACGGATTAATCGGATGCTCTGGAATTCCGTTAAAAACTGACGTAATTTTAAGCTGTAGTTTTGGGCAATTTGCAGCGACACTGAACCTGCGGGGTTATGACAACTTTGCCCACACCTCTATCATCAGGTGAATTGCGCATTAGCGTTTTCGTACAAAAATAAATGCTAAATGAATCTAGCTCCGTTTTGTCTACCATGTGATTGACATTCTCCGTTTATGTTTTCGTTCATACGAAAAACGAAGTTTCTTACGAAAAATTTGAGATTTAACGGATGAAGTTCGTAAATTTGTCTTTGTGAAACCAATTGGAACTGAACTTGAACTCGTAAAAACGAGTCCATTGATGAGGAATAAGGTAAGAATTTGCAATTTTAGACTTAACTTACCCTAGCAACCGAACTTCGCATTTTCTAAAAGGAGTTTTTCTACAATGCATGCTTCAAAACAATTGGTTAGCGAAAATAAAAGTCTCAAGTCCTAACTATAAATCAAGTATTTATTTTCCAAACAATAAGGCACTTTGAAATTTAAAAA
Source organism: Rambutanura hunanensis (assembly GCA_019776465.1). Taxonomy (NCBI): domain Eukaryota; kingdom Metazoa; phylum Arthropoda; class Collembola; order Poduromorpha; family Neanuridae; genus Rambutanura; species Rambutanura hunanensis. The sequence continues at coordinate 9,246 of JABASK010000123.1, read as the reverse complement.
TTACAAAAGAAAAATGCAAGAAAAAATCCACATTTGAAGCCGACCGATAGGTTCATTTGCCTTTTTGTTTGTGGTTAAATTAAAAATGTTGACTAAGTACCCGGAATGTCACCAATTTGTTATTGCAGCAGTAGTTGCTTTCACAATTGGAGAAACAGAATCGTTTGGAGAAAATGGACTGAGACGTTTGCACGTCCCATGAAAAGGATTCTTGTTTTGGGCCAAAGCTGTTGTCTTTGGCTTGGTAGGTAAGAAAAGTATTTCTTTATCAGCATTTTTCAAATTAAATTAACACTACTGCTTTTGTTCGTTTAGGTTTAATATTTCACTATTTCATAACCGAAAGGATCCAATTTCGAGCAAGCTTTGTCTTCGGAAGAACATTTTCCTGCGCATGGGTAATTCAACTGACCGGAGCACAGGGATCAAGTGAAAGTATGAGACGCCACTAAATGAAGTTTAGCTTCTGAAATCAATGTGATTTTATGATAGTCTTTCAATTCTTATAATATGAATTTTGTACTCAATTTCAGACACGGTGCTAATATAAAAGTTATTTTTTTTAAATTATTGTTCCAAATAATAGGGCATTTGGGTAAAAGCGAGGAAACGCCCGAAAAATTGTAATTTGATTGTAGAAAAACTTCTTTTTGAGAATGCAAAGTTAGGTTGCTAGGGATAGTACATTACTCTACTATCCCTAGCAACCTAACTTCAGACTGCGATGTGAAGTTTTTCTACAATCAAACTTTCACAATTTTCGTTCAGTGAAAAAAACTGTCTCACCACCCACTTCCGAGTCATAATTTTTAAACCAATAAGATAAGAATGAAAAAAGTGCCAAATAATTTCCGAAGTTTGAATTGTAAATTACAAAATGTCGACACCAATCTGCAAGTCGCTGTGAATTCGTGCATGTCGTTTTAAGGAATAATGAAAATATGTTGGTTGAGTTCGGAACCTATTGCCCAATTTCTGCATCTGAAGACAAGCAACCTCTACAGGATTATGTTGTAACTTTCATCGCGAATACGGGAAGGGTGGAAAACGTTTTGCATCTATTCGATAATACTCCAAAGATTCGAAATCCTTCTGGAATATTTCGATATTTATTTGCTATTGGAAATTATGCTGGAGAAAATGTGAACCTTCGTGAAGGCTTGATCAACCCACTGCAAAACTCAACAAACGCTATTGTAGTTTTAAGAAATACAAAAGACGTAGTCACTACAGACGCATCAAGAACATTATGTTTTGGGAGGGACGCGATTTAACAGGTTTGCGACACTACCAAACTATAGTTATTTAATTGTTTATTATTAATATAACCGTACATAAGGTCCTATGCTCAATGCTTTCGCTTATGGGAAAATGTGCGAAATGGAATGTACCGCCTTGATTAAGACATTGTGGCGAACATTGACAAACGAGAGGTTGACGCCGATCGAGGATATAAGCGACGATGAAGGCACTCCGGTTGATTTGTCGTTCAGTCAGTGCCCAGTAAACATTGGCAGCTCTGTTGTTGCCAGATGTCACGGATCCCTAGTTTCTACAGTACCTGCAGCTGGCACACCAAACCTCTGTTACTGCTAACATCAACATCATTTCCGCGCAATGAAATTTTTCCTTTTCAGTTTCAAGGTCATCCTTTACAACGAGATGACCAAAAAATTATTTTCAACTTGACGGAATTCTACACGTTTAATGGAATACCGGAATGTCTTAAAATGTTACCAGGAATGACGCCTATTAAAGCGACTCCGAAGTCCTTAAATCTTGCCCGGTCAAGTGTTCAACATTGTTAAAAAGTTAAAAACCGGAGCATCCATAGTTACCCCTCGGAAACATCGGAATATTTCGTTTCCTGTTCGGGATCAATTAGAAAAATTCGAGAAAGACAGGAATTCGTATGAAATCATACAAGACTAAGAACAAAGCGCCAACATGCAATTACGTATTCAATGAATTCCTGGATAGCTTTCCTAATATCATCTGTACTTTTCGTAAAGTATTTAAAGGAATGCGTTTAGCTTATAGGCGAATTAACAGGAAAGGTATGGTCACACAGATTTGAGGTCATTGCCCTTCGCGCAAAACATTAGAAGAAATATGCTTTAAGTTAGGAAAAAGCCCTTTATGAAAGATCGGAGGTTAACTTCCTGGACGAAACTTAAATGATGATTATATACAAATTGAAAATACATGTCTTTAATTCGTAATTCTAAATTAGGTGGATTGATCCTAATGAAAGAATGGGGAAAGGCTGGATGCCCAAACAACACCTTACTCATACGGCTTACAAAGGTCAGCCTCGACTCCGAGGATTATAGTCCTTGCTGCCAGTAAGCTTTAGCCTAGAGAAGTAGACATTATTCATTTCTCTAAAACCCCCTTTTTCGATTGTTTTTCCTTTTATCTGGTAAGTGCTACAGGGGTCATCATTGACGGCGTAGATATCTACAAGATAAACAAGACCAAAGTGGAAGTGAATTATAATGATAACGTTAACTCTGTTGCGTTTATTAGATGGTTTATTCGTCTAATCGACGTGCTGTAAATGAGACAACAAACAAATAAAATATGGCAGGTGATGGAATTGGATAATGCCCTTGTAAGTCCTCAATACAATATAAGTAAATGTTGTCTTACCACCTGATGAGATTTGTCCCTTTACCTAGTATCACTCGTCAGTAGTGTGCTGTCCACTCACCTGGTTGCACACTGGCTGAATCTGAACTTTCCAATTTTTATCCCCCGCAACAAAAATCCCAAAACTGATAAAAAGCTCATCCAAGTAAATTCTCGCCCCTCAAACTAATTTATTGTATGATCACACTGTTAATCTTTTTAAAAAAGTTGAAAGCCGCAAGACTGAATCTTGAAAAACCCTTCAAAACTACGAATACGAACTTCTTGGCAACCTGTTTTATAACCTCACTCACAAAATTAAATTGGCACTTCGTTGTGTGTATAGTACTTAGTTTTCAATCCCCCCGTTACAAGTGTTGGGAAGTTTTAAATCCTAAACAACTCAATGGTACTACATATTCTCATCCACCCTTACATCCAAATCAAAATCTCAAAGGGAAACATTTTGTCTCGTTACCGAAAGGTAACACCCCCCCCCCCCCCGCCCATTCTCTCCCGTACACTACACACAAAAAAGTCCACACCAAAGTAGTAAGCAACCGTCCGTGTGAATCAAGCACACAGAGAGGTATAAATGCTAATGCTAATTTCAAAATCAAGCATTCATTTTTTGTTTTCCAATCAATATGGACAACTTTTATGTTCATTTAGAATGCGATTCATCACCCGATTTTTATCCAACCAATACAATCTTAAATTTTCGAAATAATCTCAGTCAATCACAGAGTGCAGTTACACCTTCTCAACCCCAAAAATTCGCACGAAGTAACCTATACTAAGCCTGACAAAAGTTGGCGGTATAGTTGATGTCGATATTGAGGGGGTCACACTACCGCCTTTTGATATTGAAAATAGTGCAGTGCAATCTGCAAACTAACTGGAAGAAGTTGAAATTCCAAAAAATGTTTGGACATACAGCTGATGAGGTGCCCAAGACCAGTAATCTCACATTACCTCAAGGGAAAATTTTGCAGAAGGTCCTGGAGTCACTTTTATCACAAGAACAACAAAACTTTTTGCTCTTCTAACATTTCTACCAGTAGGTATTCGTGACACACATTGCTCATGTTAATATTACCCAAGTGACATTTTTAGACTTTTGACTTCTCTGCTGGACTGCCGTTTCCTGTCTTTACAACACTCGTGAATTTTAAGGACATGTTCTTCTTCCACACATCGGAATAAAAAGCGTAACTAATAGTAAGTCAAATGCTATTAAAGTCAACCAAAAAATTTGTGCCATCAAACTTGACCTCAAACAACAAAATACGAATCCAATTTATTTATGTTTTAAACATTGCAAACCTTTAAGGAAGGAAACAAAAATGTTTTTGTTTATTAATACAATTTATCGTTTTTGTTATAATTTTAAAACTTTAAAGTTTGCAAGAAATTTTTCTAACGGCTTTCACCGTAACACTAATATGCCATGTCAATGGCTTTTTTCAAATTAGGCAAAAACTTAGTATCGATGTTAATCCTTCGACGTCCATCTGCTTGGCCATTATCGAAATGGCGGATCATAATATGGTCCGTGCCTTTGAAGCGGTGCCTTTTGACGTGCACATTAGTACAGCAAGTATAAGTACTTACCCATGCAGCATTTAGGTGCATGGGTATTAAAAAAAAGTATTAAAGTATCTGTCCGTGCAGACAGACGTTGATGCCTTAAGCCTTACAGAAATAGTAGTAGGAGAACAATTACAAGTAAGATAATGACAAATGGTAACCAGGTTTGAAGAAATCCGACAAAATTAACATATCTACTTTTCGGAAGCATGTAGAAAGCTAGCTTCACCATGTTCGAGGAACGTTGACCATCGTAACGCATCAGATTTAGTGCGTAAGCTGTGTGAGAATGACAGTTGTCACATAATAAATTGTGCATTCGAGTCTCGTACTCTTCTGATGCCTCCAGGTATAAATACCCGGACGTTTACACTTGTAGAAGTAGAAGTGGAGTAGCAGTCTGTAAGTCACCACCTAACACAACAATTGAATAAACGCCAAAGACATACATTCATCTGTCATCTGTTCTGAAGAGGACTTTATTAAGATTCAGCATTTAGAAGGTGAAGGTACGTTGAGACCCCTTAATGACCTGGTGGGGCCAATGACCTTCGGGTCTTTGCCTTCCCTTCCCGAAGTTTTCTGGGACTTCAGAGAGGTAAGGATTGGCTTACCTGTATCTGTACGAGGGTAGAAATGTCACTTCGTTACATAACCTAACCTAAAAAAACCTCTACCGCGGATATTATGTGTTACAATTGAATTAAGCAAACAGAAATTAAAACTTTCACTTGATTCCGAGGGTACTAGTGATGCGGAATAATCATTTTATTAGTTGGCAAAATTCTGTTTCAGCAGTGTAAGATAAATCATAAATCTAACACTAACTTACCGAAATAAAATGGAACCGATTTTAGAGTCGAAGTTAGGACAGGCATGACTAGTGTAAAACTGCGTATGAACTTGAGGAAAGAAAGGTGTGTGCGTATGAGGCCAAGTGCGCGACTCACTTTACAATTGCCATGTAAAGTCGAGACGCGATGAAAATTTGAAAATGCACAATAAGAACTTTGTCATAAAAATTGACACGAAAATTTTTATTAAAAATTAGACAAGACTATGTACTTATGATTAATATGAGAGGATGATAATTGAAAGTCATAAGGTTAACACTGATGGGCAAAATTATATCAAATTTAGAAAGACATAAACATTTTGCGACAAAATCTCATGGACCAATTGTTAAACCGGAAGTTCCACGGAAAATTACATTATATAGTAAAAATTTGGGGAAATTTACACATATATGGGCAAAAAAATTTTTTTTGAACCAATCAAGAATGCAATAATAATAAAACAAAATTTTAAAATAACTACTTTAAAAAAAATTATGGGGGAAATAAATCCCAAACCTTAGAAGGATGGTAATCTTATCACAGATGGTAAAACTTCGGGGGCAAATGAAGCAAAGAAAGGAAGGGTGTGCCAAGGAGGAAAAACGCAAAGGGTTTGGAGAACAAAGGGGCAGTAGATGGTGGAAAGTAACATTGTTTAAGGATTACCCGTGGAAACAAACATGGGGGAAATCAAAAAACGAGGCAAATTGAAAGAGTGGATATTGTACTTTGGGAACCGAAGTTGTGACAATTTGGAGGAAGGAGTGCTTACAGTTGGAATCGTAAGCTAATAACAAGTTGGGAGTAGAGTTCGGATAACAGAAAATTCATATTTTCATCAAAATCTTAACACAATCAATAAACAAGGGAAGCAAAAAGTTATCTTGTATGTTTTAATAATTGCAAGGTAGAAGCATTGCATGAATAATGACGAACCGCGTGCTAACCAAAGGTAAACTTCCGGATGGGCCAAATCTAGTAAAAATCTAGAGAACCTGATCAAACGAATATCAAATTTAAACATTCTCACAAATTAAAAGTACTTTAAATAAATTAAAGTGTTGCAATAAATTACTAAAATGGAAGATAAAAAGCCGGCACACACCATTGGGACCCCTCAGACCATCTAAAATTTCTATACCGTACAGAAATTAGAATACATAGAAAATTTCCAACTGAAGTGGAGAGGATGCGAATGATTATAATGGAAGAAGATGAAGAGGATGACCAGGAGATTATTGTGAATAAATTTGTTCTCGAATCCGAGATTTACAACTGGGAGGAAATGTTGGCCGAATATTGAAGAAGAAAGAAGAAATATTGAACAATACTTTATAGAAAGGTCGAGCACCAAAAACAGTTCTATCCTTGACCGTATGGACAGAAAACCAAAACATGGACGCAATTACAGGTTATCATTGTCGAGCAACCAAATTTTTGAGCGCAGATCTTTCTTTTGGGTAGTGACTCAAGCATTTCCAGGGAAGAACCAGTAGAAGTTTCAAGTGCTGAAACAACTTGCCGCAAAATGGTGGAGACAAGCGTATCATCGGACAACGATCAAATGATTCTAATAATGGAAAACATGTGTAGAACATAAATAAAAATCGACAGATTATAGTTGGCCAAATGCGGTGGAGAAGGAAGCAACTAATTACTATTACACGGCAGTGACTATTTCCGCGTCGAACTTCGATAACTCTATTGTGCCACCGGTTTCATTAATGTCAAACTGTTTTACGACGGATGAATCATGTGCTGCAAGTTCGAAATCTATGCTGATTTGGAATCAGGATATATTTTGGCCTGCCGACTAGAAAAAATTGCAACAAAAATCATGCCAATCATGACCAACAATGAGCAAATCTCTTGTACAGACTTCTCCTATAGTATGACCCGCCTTCATGAGATGGCAATGTGCGTTTTGCAAAGGGGACAGGGATCGCAACGAATTGTGTTTTCATATACCAAATACGCTACAAATTATTGTACATTCGACAGCCGATTTTGAAAAGCAAAACGTTATCATTAATCAAACAAATGAAAGCACCGAATACGGTTGATAATATTGTAAAAGCAAGAATTAATGGAAGACAAATATCTTCGGATTAAAAAGATGTCCTAGACGTTATCCAAGCATGGACATTGGACCCTGTGAAGACAATGGCTTATAAAATTCTAACGTCTTTAATTGTCATAGTAGTAATAGTTATTAGCGGCCTCATTTCGTTAAGATATTGGAAGTCAGTGATATTAATCGTGACGAAATTCATTGGAAGAAAACAATTGGATACACCGGAGACCTTGGAACCAAAGAAAAGCATAAAGATTAAAGCTATTCCGGAAGGAAAAAAAGTTTATCAGGTCGACCAGTTTTAAAAAGGGATGGTTTTGTTTGGAAGAGAATTCCACGCGTGTACTAACTCAAACACTAATACTCACTTAGCAAAGCACATCACGCTTGAAGAATGGAAAAGAAGAATACTAATAATAGAAGATTAGATTTTCAACACTTCTCTTAACCTATAGGTGTAAAAATCATGGATTTGAAAGAAAACGCACCTTTAGTCTTTCTAATCATAATAACATCGACATGTTTCTGGAATTCAAGAGACAGCCGATTCATTCCGCGCATGCTGACAGATGGAGATTATGAAGACGATCAAATTTCAATTAACTCATAGCCGGACACACAAGACGAATTTTTTTTTATAAAAATGCACGAGGAACTGACTCACCATTGGACAATCGGTATTTTAGAAGTGCAATCATCACCGAGAGCATGGAAGTCGGAAAATACTATAATCACAGCGGCCGAAATTGGAGGATTTATAGATTATCACCTTCAAGAAATCACATTGTTAATTGACCCAGTAACACAACTTGTTCATTATACAGAAATATACCTGGAGCCGAAGAATAGTTGCTACTTCGGACAAAAAAACTGTAGCCTACTAAATGGTTTTCTGATAAAGGATTTGATTCAAGACGGTGATATTCCGAATTGCAGAAACACATCATACGTCGACCATTTTTGCTGGCTTGGGGAATCGTTAATGTATTGCCCATATGATAATACCGCATACTAACTTGAATAATTCCGAGAATGGCTTATTGGCGAAGATAAAAACATTTCCAGGGGAAGTTAAATCCAGTGAAAATCAACATACTTAGATTGTGAAACGAAAATTTAGCAACTTAATTCAGCAGCTTGAAAATAACCCAAACACTATTGTTCAAGCATTTCAACTCGGATGATGCGATGAACCTTTAAAACTGAACACAACAATCATTTAATTTATTTTCAGTGTAAAATGCATCATAATCATAATTGGAATAATAATCGTCACCAATGTACAAATTAGGCATGTTACAACGTACTTTGATAATATGGTACGCTTAGTTAAGATTGAAGAAGCACAAACCCCAGGGAAACATTACTAAAGGCAATTCTCGGATTTGGAACCTGGGCATGCTCAGAGCCAGACCAGAGAGCTGCACCTATTCATTACGTGACTCGGCAATGATTCCCGTGGTAATTTTGAGTTCAACAACAACATTTTGTGGGATATCATTGTGTTTTAGAAATATCAGAGATGCACCACAAACCGGGAAGAATAGACAGTATAATTGCAAGTTATTCGACGCCAAGTAGAATTATCACTAACAAGCACGGACCCAGAAGGGTATGAAATGAATTATGTTAAATTCGACAACGATTGCAACACATAATAGAATCTCGGTAAACGATACCCAATTTCGATCGAAGGAGCCTTGGGGATACCGAATTATAAAAAATTACTTAACCAGTCACTTTCTCGTATGACAGCTACACTGGACAATTATCGTCAAGAAGCTTAGAGGATCTACAACAACCATGCATGTTCAAAGAAAAATCTTCTAATACATCGAGAGGCATTTTGATCTGGAGAATTCCTGGAGCGCTGGGCAGATATTGCACTCTAAGTAGACAAGTTACTTCCAACTGCTACATCAATCCGAAACAGCTCATTTGTCCGGACATGGGACTCAGCATAACTGATAATGAACATTCCTCAGGTGATAACTACGGTGCAAAATTAGGTCATGTCAGAGCTATGAGGTATTACCTCATACATTTTAACTAATTACTATAATTTAGTAATTAGTTAAAATGTACAAAGAATTTGCCCATAAGTGGCAGGCGCTA
>JABASK010000122.1:0-26144 GCA_019776465.1 Rambutanura hunanensis | reverse complement strand
AGTGATCTCTCATGACGAGAAACGAGACACTCCAAGTGTTCGAGCAGTAACTGACAAAAAATCAAGAAAAAAAAAACTTATTACCACCAACTCCACTGAGAGATTCCCGATTCTCCGAAATAAAAAAAAAAGAAGTAACTTTCTCGGGGGTTATTCCATTTTCAAATGATTTGAATATTCTAATTCCAAGTCAAGAGAAATGTGAAAAGAAGTTGAGGGACTTGAGAACTTCAACTTTCTTTCGAATGACTCTTGCCTGACATGGACTTGGGGCACGACGACAAAATATACATTTCTAATATCAAAAACTTAGAAAAGCAGAAAATCAAACAGAAGAAAAGGGTTACGGGAATAAAAATCGAACAAAAAAAAACGCAGCCTTCGTCGTCTCCAGTATCTTAGCGTTATACACCGAAACTCTCTGTCAGAGAACTAAAGAATCAAGAATAAAAGATGAAAACAAGAAAGAAAAAAAAAACAACCAAAATTTTACCAATTCGCAAAATAGAAACTGGAAAAAAAAAGAAAAACTCTTACGCGTGTATTATTTCGCTCAGCCTTGAGTTCGCAGATTTCTTCCTCTCGTTCCAGGAGATGTTCACGGGCTTGGTTCAATTCCTTTGTGAGACTCGCAAATTCCTAAAAAAAAAATTAAATTAAAATTAACTTTGAAATTTTTTCTTTTTTTTTAAAAAAAAATGCTCATTTTCAAAGAAACCGCCCCCACCTTACGACGCTCATTTAAAATTCATTGTTTATTATTTTGTATAAAAAATAACACTTTTTCCTTTTCAAACATTTTCATNAAAAAAAAATGCTCATTTTCAAAGAAACCGCCCCCACCTTACGACGCTCATTTAAAATTAATTGTTTATTACTTTGTATAAAAAATAACACTTTTTCCTTTTCAAACATTTTCATTTAACATTCCCTTTGTTTCAAAAATTCCTCATCCGTGTGCCAGCACTTAACAAATGAATAATTTAATTTTTTTTTACAAATTTTTTCTAAATTTACCCCCTTCCGTTTTCTTAACGTTATTCCCCCAGTTTTTTTAACCTTCTTCATTAACACGCCTCTTTTTTCTTAAACGTAAAACAGTACATAAAACAAAACTAAGTAGAGGTCAGTCAGGTCAAGTTAGACAATTAAATGGATTCGCATTAGGGGACCAAAGTGAACACAGCTGGAACGTATTGACAACTGAAATGAGGCAGATGTCGACAACAAACAAAAAAAAAATCTGCAGTACAATCAACAAAATAATAGTTAGACATTAAGTCGTAAAGTCACATGTCTAAACCTTACAAACTCTCAAGACGTTTTGCATAACTTTTAAAGAAAAAAAAATAGTCGTTTAGCAAAAAATTGAAAAAGTGTACCAAATTAATTCTGACAGTTTCTATATACAATCTGTCAGCCTACCCACTTAAAAAAACACACATGACATATAGCATATTCCATGTTGGCAATTTTTTTTTTTAAAACTTTAAAACCGTTGTTTCAAACAGACTACAAATTTCAAACATTTTCTGATTAATTACTCATCAACACACAACACAAAAAAATTCGTACCCTGTTCGAAATTCAATCGAAAATTAAGATCATTCTTCAAGATCACTTTCTTTTTAACTCATGCGTTCCAAATTACAAAAAAAAAATTAACAAATCAACTATTTTAGACTCATCACATGCTAAAACTTCCCAAAAAAAAAACCAGCTGTACTCTTACAACAAAAAAGTGCAAAGCGAAAGTAAAAACATCTAAAAAAAAAGTTGTTTTTCTCCTCGTGAAAAAACAACCAAAAAAACAACACTTTCCTTTATTTTCACCAACAAGTCTGGTACCGCGTAGATAAAAACCACCTTGCCAAATGGTAGTACGACTTCATAAGACCCATTTCCAAAGATCAAAAAACATCATAAATACTATCAAATCACAACAATTTGTACTTTCTTCAGCTTAAATAAACTCCTATCTCTTAAAAAAAAAGGTCATAAAGGTCAACCAACTTTCAATGTCGCAGGGACCCAAAAGTTCCAGATTTTCAAAACCGTGTTTCACATTGCTTATTCAAGACTTAAAACCGTGAAAAGGAAGCCGACAGAAAGAAGAAAAAAAAGAAACTTTCAAAAAACTTTCTCTAGTTTTCACATACCACAAAAAGAACAGTCAGTTCTCAGTACTTTTAAACTTTTGGTAAGGGCGCTGGGGGGTGGGGTGTGAGTCGAAGGTATCTACAATGTGTACCATTTCACCTCCAGCTTTTTTTCTTTGGCGACATAAAAAAAAAAGTCGTACATTTTACAAACAACACTCTCCGCCTTTGTTTTGGCAAAAAGAAAGTAAAAGATGAAAGTGGCGTAAAAGTTGGTTTCACTATCCAGGATAAGAAGAGTGATGACGACCCGTGTTCATAAAATTTGTGTCACTACCTACCCGCCTAAACCAAGAAGGGTGGGGCAGACGAAGAAACAAAAGGACACACTTTCGTCGTAATCCCACCTTTTCGCTTTTCCTTCCACATAAAAAAAACCCGGGAGAGTGGCATCGGGTAGCCTAACCTACGCTTTCACTTTCGTCCACTTTCTCTTTAATCCTTCACTGGAATCTACAACTAGACCAGATGGTCAGAGATACTTTTCTAGACGAATTACCCGGGTAAAAAAAAACATGTTTAGTGTTAGCAAACTGGCCTGATGAGAACCAGACTAAGGTGCGAATCCACTCATCTCCGTTCTTTATCCTTTACTGTTAAAAAAAAAACCTTTTTCACTAATACCCGTGTCTACTTTCACTTCTCTCCCGCATCACTTTTCAACCAAAGACGACGAAAAACCTTTTGTACCAAACGCGCCCATTTTTAGCTAAAAGTTTACCTAAACAATTTGAAGCCAAGTCCTGGATATAATAACCCGCCCGATTTTGACAACGTGTCACCCCGATTTAATAACTTGGGTAAACCCCCTTCTAATTAAGACTTTCTCCTTAAGCCCCATATCTCAAATCTGCACACTGTCGTCTCATTAGCCTTTTAGAGAAAGGTGACATTTTGCCATGTCGCCATCTGTCGTGCAAGCGACACCGGTCGATTTACTTCGCGTCTTCCTTTCCTTGCTTAGTTATTGGGGTGTACTTAGGTTCAAACTTAATTATGACCAGCTAGGAGTCAGCTTGACTTGCGTTTAAATTTTAACAGGCATCATCGTAAGGGTACGCGGTACAATTTTGCTCAAGTTCTCAAAAAATTGATTAAAAAACATGAAACTACCCGAAATGAATTTTTTTTGTAAAAAAAAAACCCACAAATTTCCAATTCCTTCTTGTTAAAAAAAAATCAGTTTACATGATTCGAATTGGTAAAATATAGCCAGAAGGCCTTAAGAAAATTAGTTGGGTCGAAATTACTTTTACCAACTGATTTGCTTAATTTCCGGGAATTTCATCCCAAAAGCCTAGATTCCGGAAAGCCTGTCATTACAAACCAGAAATGAAGTTTGATGACATCCGAAACGAAGACACGACTCCTCTAGGATAATAACAGGACGAATGGGTTTCCAATTCCCGAAGAACCCAACAAAATACCCAGTAGTAGCAGAAAAAATTTCATTTCATCATCGAAAAAAAAAACCGGGTATCCATCCATGCCTTGTCCTACTGTTGATTACTTTCAATTCATGTCCACATGGATGTCCACGATATACTACCGTAAATCAGTTATCATATTTAATTAACAAAATGCAAACTTTGCTATGACCAAGAAACGCAGGATAACGTTTCAACTTTTAAATTATTCCAAACCCAAAGGTGTATTAGCCATGAAAAAACTAACGATATACCAAAAACCAACTAACAATAACAGTAATCCAGGACTTTCTTATGTCCTCGACCTAAAAGTTAACCTAAGCACCTCTAAAATTCTATTTCCTCCAAAAAAAAAAATAAGTTACATATTTGGGCTGGCTCAGAAAAACTTTTTGGAGGTCATGGGCAGACAAACAGGTCCATCTCCTGGAAGAATTGCTCGATCCTTCCTAAATAAACAACAGGGCTTGGATATCGTCTCATAAAACTGTAACGTACCTTACGCTCAAAATTACCGAATCCTACAGATGAGTTCTAGGAAGTTGGTCTTTACTTCCGACATTTTATACAGAAGCAAACAAATCTCCAGCAACACACTCATTCCCTTTACGTAACTTAATTTTACATGAGAATTACACAACTTTTGTTTCTGTAGCATCAAAAAACTCAAACGTCCCTAACTTCCTACGCTTCAAAACCTTTAAAATATTTAAATAATTCCAAAAACTGTCACCTCCTTCCAGAATCTACAACCAAAAAAATCTAATTGATCTCTGCATAATTTCTTTAATATCTTTAAAAATCAACTCCACAAAAGAAAAAAAATTCTTCTCCAGTCGAATTTTTTCAAAAATTGTTCCAATCTCTTTTCAACAAAAGTTTAACGAAAAAAAAAAGTTTGAAAGCTCAAGTCTTTAACTACTAACTTAACACTTTCTTTTTCCGAATTACTTATACCATCCAGAAAAATCCTCATCTTCAACTTTAACTAAAAAAGTAGGACCTATCGAATCTAAACGACGTAGTAGTCATTTGACTTCTTTAAAAATTCTTACCATCACTTTCAACTAATGCCAATTAGATCTATCGAACGTAGAGGAGGAGGAGGGACCTTCTTATAAATTCCTTTCACCACTTTTTTTTCCTAAACGAGACTAAAAAAGCACGTCAACCTTTTCACAAGAGAGGCTCTTATAATTAGTCCCTGAAAAAGAAGGAAAAAAACGCTACAAATTTTCAAATTCTCAAATGACTTTCTTCAATCATTTTCTCTTCCTTTGCCTATACATTCTAGAATATTAAACTTTAAACTTCTTTAAAATTCAACTTGACACGTAAGTCGTCGCGTTAATTTTTGAAGGGGAGTCAATTAAGTTCTCAAAAAATTGACCGTACGAACAGAGGGCACCACCGTGCTCGTTGCACCGTGAAAAAAAAAAGAAAACCGTGGATGATACTTTATCTTTTGTTTGCAGTGGGCTCCTCCCTGAGAGAACATAATCCAAGTCCAAAAAACCGTCATAACTTGGCGAATCTCATCGAAAAGTCAACAATCCACGCTGGCATTAGGCTCAAGCTCCGTTGTCGCAAATGTCACACGTCACCTCCTCCTCCCCCTCCCTTTACGACATCAAATGGCAAAGAGAACAAGAAAAGGTCAAATACTACCCACCTTCAATTCATTATCCCTCTACACTCGAAAATTAAGCAGAGGTGTTCTTTCAACCCCCACCCCTTTCCAGAAACTACGATACTTTTTACCCCCAAAACATAAAAATGTTTCTTCTCCGTGGTCCCACTTCCCACCATAAACTTAAATTAGATTTTTTTTTTTCCGCAACAGGTTAAGTCGCCGACGGGGTGGTTAACTATTGAAAAGAATAACCGGATGAGGAAAGCGTGCCCAAAAACTTTGAGTGTAAAAGTATTTAGCAACAATTGTTAATAATCAACAAGAATTCGTGACCCGGTTCTTGTTTCATGAGACACACGAAACAACTCAAATTGGAGGAGACCCTATCAAAATTTAACTGTCACGCAATTCCTAATGTTTTAGAAGCACGACACAAGTAGCGTTTTATTAGAAACAAGGGAAAGCCCTACTGAAACTGTATACATCCTTCCTCTTTATTTTATTTTATTTTATTTTTTTGCACATTTTACTACTTTTCAATTAGACTACATATGGAGGAGCTTTCTCTGTCTCACTTTGCCCCCATACTGCTTATTTCATTTAATAAAAAAACGTGTCAGCTCGAAGGGTGTTGGTAGAATTTTATGTCAAATCAATACCTTCTTCCAGGATCTAGGATCAGAGTCTTGCACTTTTATGACGATACAACCAAGTATCGTTTACGATATACCACCTGTCAAACCAATTTTCCATATGAACCATATTTTCTTACGAGGGAGGAGGGAGATTCATCCAGGACTAGAGGCGTTTCAAGATGCAATTGCAAATTTCATGAAATCCGATTTTTTTTTATGTGAAGCAGCACAACTTCATTTTCTAAAACTTCTGTTACACTGTATAGAAAACGAGTATATTTTCCAAAAAATTCACTATTTCTCCACGCAATTTTACCACATGTTAAATCCTGAGTGATTATAAGCTTTAACCCAAAACAAACAAAACTCCCTACTTTTTTTCTTTACTCATTATGTTTTTTTTTAACGTTTACAGAACTTTCTCCATTCCAATAAAATTTTCATTTTTAAAAATAAACCCCATTTTCTCCACAAACTTTTTGCGGGCTACGCTTTCTCTTTCAAATTGCTATAGGCTACATTTTCAAAACGAGATTTAAGAAAAACACTTTTTCTTGTCCAATGTAAAAAAAACAAAAAACTCCCCAAAAAATATCCGAAAAATCAGAAAAATCCATTTAAAAAAAACGGAATAATCTATGTAACCAAGGCAAAAGATAACGGTTTTGGCAAGCTACCGACAAAAAACAAAAACAAAAACCTCGTCTACTACTACTTACTCAAATTTTAATCGAAAATTGTACCTTAACTGTCTCTTTCAGATCTAACCCACCACGGGTGGGTAAACCACCTTCATTTTCCACCTTAGCCCCACCAAATTCCCTTTGAATTCTTTTTTTTCCCACCACAAACCATTTCAAAGGAATCAAATTCTTCACAACAATATATGGTCGTAGTCTAGGCAACACGTTATTAAGCTAAAACCTCCCAAATTAATTACTGCGTCATGTCGAGCTGTGTTCTAGGTTCTAGATTCTACAACTCTAGCACTCTAGAATCAAAAAAGCGGCAGAAGAAAATACAAACTGAGTAAAATTTGAACAAATGAAAACGATAATAACAACTTTTACTTCTACTTTCACGTTGATTTACGAATTAGTGTTGAGTGGGGGGAGGAGGCGGAAATCTTTAGTTTCTTGCCGCCCATGTTCACAATGCACAACTCTACTAAATCATTCCAAATTACCAAAAATAAAAAAACTCGGGTGTTTTAGCAAAAGTTGACCCATACCACTTTCAAAAATTCTCTAGCGATAATAACGACTCTAAAACCTAAAAAAAACAAACTGCGGTTCTCGAGACTTGTGAACTTCTCCACCTGGTTTAAGCTTAAACTCTAAAAAAAAAAAACCGAAAAAACCGAAAAAAAAAAGTTTAACAAAAAGAAACCTATTAAACCCCTCTCCCCCTCCCGCACAAAAACACCGCAGACAAACAAACACAAACCTCATTTCCTTTCAGCATCAAGACACGAGGAAATGAAAACTCCCACCCTTTTACATAAAAAAAACCGAGAAACGTTGTGTTCGTTAAGTTCGTAATGAAATTGAACTTGACAGCCCTCCTTACAACTTCCAGTGAAAATGTCCAGATCAAAAAACTTGAAATGCTTCACGGAGCGAGAAATTTTAAAAAAAAAACAGGATAAGATGAAAATTCCAAAAATTCAACTCTCTCCCGCGTCGTAACTTCATAGTACCCAGTTTTTTCAGCAATATACGTCCCGTCCAAAACTTACAACGTGTACCGACGCACCGCTCATACATTTTTACAAAAAAAAACTAATAAGTCCTCGAAACCTTCAAAAAAAAATTGCCAAAAACCTCGATGTGATCAATAATTGAAAAAAAAAATTTCATCGGTAATGATGTCTTCAAAAAAAAAAAATCAAAACGAACCTAATTTTCTTTGAATTTTAGAACAAGACGATAAAATGAAAAAAAAAATAAAACTGCAAGTGGTTGCTGCCGACACTCGAATTACATCTTCTACCAAATCCGTCACGGAAGAGGAGGAGGAGGAGGATGCGATAAATGAGGAAACTCCCGGGTAAAAAAAAATATGATTTTCTCCTCCAGATTTATTTTCAGCCTTCCAAAATGCAATAGGATGGGCTCGCAATCTCTACTAAATTTTGACATTGTCTTGAAATTGGCAGTTTTTTTTATCTGAATTAACTTCCGCCTCAACTTCAACCAAGTTGACAAGACTAGAGGTAAGAAGCTGCAAAAAAAAACTATCAATCTCTACTAAATTTTGACATTGTCTTGAAATTGGCAGTTTTTTTTATCTGAATTAACTTCCGCCTCAACTTCAACCAAGTTGACAAGACTAGAGGTAAGAAGCTGCGAAAAAAAACTACGCTAGAAAAGAAAGTTAGTGAAAAAGCCAACTGGACAAACGGGATTAGGCTTTTTTTCTCATGCTATTATTTTATTAGAACTCAGTCGTCCGTTCCAACCCTCCTCGCCATGACATCCAATTAAGATTTTCACTTCACTACTTTCTCCCCTTCAGTTAGTCCGGCTTCAACTTTACAGATATTCGCGCCAGCATCTCCCGGTCAACCAAACACAATCTCGGGGACATTTACGTCTAATCAAAACCCGACCCTTGAGAAGACAAAACAAAAACCAGCGTACCCATATCTACCCATTACCTCAAAAACATGACCTTCAAGTAGTTGAATTTGACCTTAAATTTCTACAATCTAAAGGTTATTATCTCAAAACCCCTCATTTTCTTTACAAGTCACTCGGTTTTGAACGTCAAAAATATACGCACCTCTCTCACTCCAGTTTTCGTCTCGCGTAATTCAGCCTGTTGACAACACAACGACGGCGGCAAATGATTTCCATTTTCAAAAACTAATCCTTTACCACCTCCAGGTCCCATTGCCTGGTGAAGGTGAAGGTTACTATTACCTCCTCGTACAAACACATTGTTATTCATTTGTTGTCCAGAATTTGTAATGGAAGAAGAAAGAGGAGGAGGAGGAGGAGGGGGAGTGAGGGGAGTAAGTCCAGTTCCACCATTTCCTCCATCAGGATTCTGGTTGAAAAATCTAATTTGATTTCGAACTTTAGTTCCTCCAATTCCAAATTGGTTCGAATTGTGGTTTCCTCCAGTAGAAATAGGAGGAGGAGGAGGTGGAGCTTGAAGTTCTTGATTCGAATTAACATCTGAACCTGACAGGACTCCCGGACTTCTTCCATTTCCCTGAGAGACCATTGCATTCTGTGATGATAATGACCTTTGGGAAAGTCGATTGGCAATGACAGCATATCTGTATTGGTGATTAGGATAGAAACTTTTTCCTGGACTACTACTACTACTACCACCAAGATTTCTTGCCAATTGTACTAAATTATCAAAATTTGGTGTATTTGAACCAGACGACGATGACGACGTACTAGACCCATTGTTATTATTTCCTTGTCCACTTCCATTGTTATTATTCACTAAATTTCCATTAACATACTGATGTGCTGGACTACCCGGTATTGGACTAAGACTAGGATGATGATTTTCCAGTAAAGAAGTTACACTCGGCATTTTTAATGCCTTTCAATCAACTTTTACGTGGGTAGGATAAAGAAGCACTGCATTCAGAAGAGCTATTAAACACCGGAACGAATGTCAGGAGCTCGAGTCAAATTGATACTTCGACCACGTCCGCAATCCACCAACTTTTGTTCAAGACTGAAAATGCTTTTTTTTCCTATCCAAACGTAAAACCCAGAAGGAGAAAGCTGAGCCCGGAGTAGATTTCCTTCCTACCCGGTTCGTCCTTCTGGTGAAAGTCTTTCCCCCGCTTCTGCCTTCTTCTCTCTTACCCGCTTTTTATTTTGATGGAAATCAAACCCAAAAGGTGAGAGACCTTTCAGCTGGCAAAAGCAGCAAGAGGGGAAGGAAAATGCTCCAGGAATTCCAGCAAATAAGCCAAGAATTTTATTTTCTCCAGTTCCAAACCAAAGAATAAAAAATCCGGACTACGAAGTCAAAAATTCAAAGATTTCTTTCTCACCATTAGTCTTTTCTAAAG
Source organism: Rambutanura hunanensis (assembly GCA_019776465.1). NCBI lineage: Eukaryota > Metazoa > Arthropoda > Collembola > Poduromorpha > Neanuridae > Rambutanura > Rambutanura hunanensis. The sequence goes on along the minus strand of JABASK010000122.1, from coordinate 16,245 downwards.
TTATATTTCCCTACTGATTTATTGTTTAGCCCAAAAATTTTTTTTTGAAGTTTTCAGTAGGTTAGGTTAGTCCTTCCAGGAAAGGAGTTTCTCTATCAGAAACTTGTACATTATGAATTATCTTCTAGGATTACAATGTCAAACCCGTAAATCAAGCACCGTATCAGAAGAGAATCTTAGAATAATACCCGGGTAACTACCAAAATAAAAAATTCAACCCACCAAAATGAATGAACGATCCTGATCCTACGAAAACCGATTTTCAAAAATCGACCACACGTGAATCAAACTCCCGCCTGAATACGAAATCATTCCCGCTAGAGACATGACATACCGAGTTTCTGGACATTCACCTTGAAATTTTTGGGTGTCACTGCACAACCAGTTAGGAATTTGAAATTGAATCGTAGCATGTCGTCATGGTAAGGATAACTTATGTCTTACCCACTGACACCCGCGTATTCAGGACTGGGTATTGAGCCTTCTACCAAAAAAAAAATAATAATAGCCCTCCAGAATAATAAAGGAATGAAGAAAAATCAGCAGGATTCCTGAGGTTGACTTTTCTCCCCTTCCCCCTTCCAGAAACGGTGTTGGTCTATCGGAGGACAGAGGGGCTACAAGACGAATGGCGGTAATTTCAACTTTTTTGGAAGGGTTACAACCAACACCGCTCCTTTTCAAGAAATAGAAACCACCGATACGACGAAGAGATCTGGTTTCTAAAAGGGAAAATTCAAACATTCCGTTCGTTTCATCCAAAACGTTATCCAGTTCATCCTCCAGAACTTTTTAACTTGTATCAACTTACAGTTAAGTTCAGCTCATAACCTATGCTTTCTCCATCTTATTTACTATTAACCAGCTGTCGTGTCCAGCTGGCCCACCTTAATTTTTTTGCAGTTCATGCATCGACCTCTCACCCCTGACCTCTCGTAACCTCGCGATTCTATAAGGAAGACGAAGTACCCCAACTTTTTACATCTACCATTTGTCATTTCGTTTAGAAAAAGTAGAGCGCACACACAAAAACATATGAATCTTCATCTGGTAAGTGTGTATGTATCTAATGTGTGCCATGGTTCAAAAGGTTAGAAGACTGTCATGTCATCTTCTGTTCCTTTTGCCCTCTTTTCAAATGCTACCGCTCCAGAACAGAAAGAGAGAGAGGTATCCGGTACATATTAAATCTAGAAAGCTCTTCCTCTTCCTAGAATATCACTACGGACCACGACGTCTAGTGGATATTTATGCAGGAAAAGTCTATCATCATTGTGTGTTATTCGTAGTAACTTTAGAGAAAACCTTCTTTTTCTGTTATTTTCTAGTTGAATTTTCTGGGGACACCCCGGAAAGTACAGAGAGGGACATAAAGTTGTAAATTATTAATGCCTTTTCTGACTCTCCCCCAACGACATGACCGATGACTTTCCCGTATTTGGATTTCTGACAAAAATCCCCATCAACGCATAAGCGCTAAAGCCTATGACTACTATTACTATTGACGAAATAGTCCCAAAACTAACGGGCCTCATCATGAATTCCAAAAAAAAAGTATTACAGACCAGATCCAACTGCCTGGACACACGTTGTAGTAATACTGGATGATACTTATTTGAAGTACCAAAAACACATTTGAAATGAAATTTCGAGAAACAAGAATGTTTCAAATCAAAGATAAATCGGTCATCAATGGACGTTCGATATTAGACAGGTTTTAGAACGCTAGTATATAGAATCATGGAACGTGTAGCATACTACCGTACCGTATGCCATGTCGATCAACCTGGACAAGTATGTGGCAATCTTTGATATTGATGTGTGAATCAACGGTACAAAATACAAGGACCTTTCTCCCTAAAACTGAAAGTATTTTCATTATTAGTCAACTTGAGTTCTGTTGATATTTCTGGATGAGTTGAAATCTACGTTGGTAAACAGTACAAAAAAGTATCAGTTATGATAGTTGACACCAATTGCATAATTGTGATAGTGAAATTATCTGTAGAGTTGGCTAAATTGATAAGAAAAGGCAATTTTAAGTTTAAACTTACGGTACTCCTGGTTTTTTAGGTGGTAGGTGCCTGGCCTGAAGAGTGCTAAATGACAGTGTTAGTCCATAATTACTAAACTACTAAACGTTAGGAGTTGCAACTAGACGAGTGTTTAGAAAATCAAGGTGCATTTGAAATTTTTAGTTATTTGCGGCACCATTCTGTGACATTCCAACTGAACACTGACCACCGGCATTAAAGTTTTGCTGTAACTCCTCACTCTATCATATCGAACGTTCAATGATGACCGATACTGGGTAAAATAGAGGTAATGAAAAGGTCAAACTTTACCTGTGGAAGACTAGCAGAGAGTTGTCTCGTTAGGGAGTCCCTCTCTTTGACACACTCGGCATATTTGACTTCAGCTTCGGACAATCGTTCCTGTGTCTCGCGTAAACTGTCCATGAGCTTGTCACGCTCATCCAACATAGATACCATGAGCTGCTCAAAGTTTGCATCTTCACCACCGAACTGGGAATTCCTTTGGGTAATCCCGTCTTCAGAGATGGTTGGCATTACATCGCACATCATATTCCACATTGTACGTTACACGATGAAGACTTTTTACTTTAACGTCAATCTCTCCAGCAACCAAGAGGTACTGGACAAACGACTATGATGGATCCTACAACCAATTCAAAACGAAACTAGACGTATATGCTACTATAGTACTTACAGATATAAAGTTTAACTTTGATTAACTTACATGGCCATGACTTTGATCACATCCTTTTCAATCAGCTGCTCTAAGTTAGAGTCCACGACAGTTGACCACTATCTCGTTCTAGACTAAAAGTCTAGATTTGACTCTTGACACACTAATTAATGTTAATTGGGTAAGGAGAGGTCTTTTTGGTGTGTATTTGGTACAAAAGTGGAAGTGAGTCGGATGTCAGTGACAAGAGAGGCAGGGCAGGGAGGCCAAAAATCTCCCTCCGCCTTTTTCATAGTCTCAACTCCCTCTTCCGGAAAGGACTTTCTAACTGTCAATTGTATCCACGATTGAACCCACAGAGATCATCACCCTCTTCATTTTCGCCAAGAAGTGAAAACGATTTCTGAATTTGTGAAAGCACAGATGCTTTCACTCGTCTACGAATTTAGTATCTTTCTGGGCGTATTAGTTTTTCATATGGAACTTTTAGAGGTGATACCTATCAACCCAGCTAATGAATGACAGTATTGGACAAACCTCGCCTGGACATCGTCTCATCTGTGACTGATGATGCGTTCCAGATACTACTCTGTTAAATATCAATGAATGATGTTGGGTAAGTTAAATCTAAGAGGGGTATACCTTCGGTAACTTCGATGTCTCTTCCAGGATCTGTAATTAATTGGCACGTTTCTAGCATAAACGTTAAGCAGGTTACGGTGTAAAAGTGGGATAATCTCATTTTCCTTGCCGGGAATTTCGATTTGATGCTTTTAGAATTTTCGAATTTTTAGTAGATTTCATTTGATATTCTTAAATTTTTTATAAGCTTATTTGTAATTAAAAGTTAACGTAAATTGAAAATTCACTTACTTTTCAAAGGGACATTTTGAAAAGGTCTCTAAAATTATCTCAACGTATGAAATAAAGTTGCGGAGTTGCGTGTATCGTTTCGTAACATTGCAAGTAAAGTGGAAAAAAGTTTGCGGTTGAATTCAATTCCAGGACGTTCGATTGAATTCAATTGAATTAAATTTGAGAAACATCTATTTCTTATGTTGAGTCTCTGCTATTGACGTCAAGTAAAGAAAAACGTTTTCGGTGACGACTGAATTTTTGTTATTTTCGGATTTTTGTTTGCCCTTCTACGTCCCAATAACACATGTGGTTCATTCAGACCTTATAGTAGTCAGTGTTAGCGTGTACCCACTCCCAGTAGCGGGAAAGGGCATTGACGATTTTTCAATGCCCACCTCGAAAACTTGACGTCCCTTTCGCTTTCGGGGTGGACACATCTATCAATTAGACAATTCAGAATATGAGGTCAGGAATTGACCCTAACCTCAGTCTAGCCCGAAAACCCGACTATATACCCGGGGAATTTGTGAGTCCTAAACGTGAAGACACGAGGGTAAAGTCGTGTACAATCTTGATTGTTATTTTGATCGTATCCCCCGAATGTTCTGAAATTTCAATCGAAGATGAAAGGAAGCACAAGATTCCATTTGTACCATGTTTCGGATTAACCATTTGTAATTTCTACTCCAGGGCGAATGACGGCCCTGAATTAAATATGAAAGTCAAGGAACAAGAAGGAAGTTCCTCTTCACTTCATTTTTTTTTTGAAGTTCGAGATAAAAGGGACTTTTCTTTCTGGACAAGGTCTATCAACCATGGACGAAGAAAATTTTAACAAAAACCTCGAAAACGAAGAAAAAAAACAAGCTAGTTTTAACTCTTATTCAAAATTTACCACTACCGCCCGCAAAGGCAAACCTCATGACTTTTTAATTGAATAAAGAAATAAATAGAAAGTGTGTGGTGGTGGAACGCGGGAAATTTTGGAAAATTTCGAAAACGTAATTCAAAAACAAGAAACAAAACCACAAAACTCTATATTGTTTTAGTACGCTAAAACTTTCACCTGCTTACGACTCAAAAACTATTAACTTTCTGGTTGAAAGTTTAACAAAGTTATTCATTATTCCTTAGGTTATTCCTTAGGTTAGGTTAGGTTAGTAACCTTACTTTGAATCCTAACAATCGAAATTGTAATTGAACAAAACAACTTTCAAAAAGAAAAGTTTGTTTTCGAAATGAAAACGTTTTGTTTTCCAAATTTGAAAACAAAAGTCTCATTTTTTTCTTCATATGACTTAACAACCGTCTGACTTAAATTTCGTACTTGAAACCATGTCACTTTTTTTGAAGAGAAAATGTAATGAATAAACCATTTTTTTTAACGTCGAAGTGATTTTTCCAAGAGAAAAAAAATTGTTCATCTCTTTGTAACGAAAAGTGCTATTTCCAAGCATTTTGGACTCAAACTGTCAAATCCTTTGTCCACTACAGTCAACATTTACATTTTTTTTTCAAAATTTGAATCGAAATCGATTGCACCATGAACATTTCGTTCGAATCTGTAAAAAAAAAATTTTGTTAAGTTTTCTTCAATTTGTAACGAATACAAATAATGCTGAAGACATGTCAATTTTTTTGTCTACACTTGTCACCATTCTTTTCCTTTATAAATCAAAACCGCGTAATTTCGCTCAAAATTAAAAACCTTTTCAATTTCACCAAAAACCTTAAAAAACTGGCTCCATATCCTCTAATTTCAAAAAAAAAGTTCCAAATGCTACATTCCACAAAAAAAAAAATGATGACATTTAGTAAAAAACAACAGTTTCTTGTTGACATTTCGTCAATACCTGGAGGGTTACAAATTTCCCAATTACAGTAACCGTGTTTGTATGGCATAGCTCAAGATTTTTTGTTCTAGAACACTTTTGTCCCATGGTAGGTCACCAAACCTTAAACCTACAAACAAAAGACGTCTATTATTTCTCCTTTTAGACGCGTTTCTTAAAATAATATAGATTCTAAGTGAAAAAAGAAACTAGCCCTTACGGCTCCTTGCTTGCCACTTGATGATCGAATGACGACCTAACCCAAAGACGTTTTTACTTATTTGGTTTATTTAAAAAATATTAACGCCTGCGCGCCAACTAATATTCAACAGTTGTCTCGCGTAGCCCCAGGAGGTTTAGCTAACCGCGCCGTCACCTTTAGCACAACAACGAGTTCCAGAATAACGAACAAGTGAATTTGGTTTGACAGAAAATCTTTTTATTTTTTTGCACAGTCAGTAAATTTGACAGAAATAAAGTCAAGAACGAAATTGGGGAGAAGTGAGACGGAAAACATTAATTTTCATGCCAAATTTCTCTAGGGAAAAAATGGCATATCGTTCCTTCGAGGAGAAATACTTGGAAACTGGAAGGTTTTATAAGAAAAGCCTAAACCTTACAAGGGGGACTTAAGGGAAAGTGACACGGATTTTTTGGCATAAAGGTCTTGACACTTGAAACCGTAAGACTTTTTTTTTTGCATGTGGGTTTAGGTTGATTCAAAGTGACCGCCTTTTCTTTGGCTGCATTATTGGAAATTAGAGCTCTTGTCTTTTGAAGCGATGCCACGTGTCAATTCAAATTGCCATAGCAACAAAACTCCCGTCTCACTTCTGTCCAAATCAAGTCGTAGCAAGGTTGAAGTAACAAATCATATTTTGGCATCTTCCTTTTTACACTGTTCTAAAAAATAAATTTGCAACAAAGTTGTGAATATTTTCAAAAAAAATGAAATGACTTTTCAAACAAACAAAGGACGCGTAGTAAATGTTTTTTTTTTTTGCAAAATTGCAAAATTTTGAGTGGAGTTGGAGAGAATGAGCGTCATTTCTGCTAATTTTTTGTTGACTTTGTGCATGTTTTGTTTTTGTTTGATAATCCTTCACTTAAAATACTTTCAACACTATCAAATTAATAAAGCCTATAAAGACTTTATTAATAAAAGTTATTTAAATCAATAAACTATTGACAGGTTTGATGTTTATTTGATGTGACGGGATGACAAGAGAAAGTCCTTAACTTTCATTCTTGTTTAACATTGTAGCAATTACCAATCAAATAAAAGTGACAACTTTCTGTACAAACGGTGCAGCATTAAGGTTGGAGAAACAAAAAAAAAGTCTATTCATTTTTTATCTCAAGTTTCATTCCCTAGTTTGTGGCTAGCGGATTAGAACTATATTTTTTTTTTGTAAACGTTAATTAGCAAATTTGCAAAAAAGTGAAAGTATCCGGATCGTCATGCATTTGAGTCTTCTCTCTACTAATTTAATTAGCTGGAAGGAATTACCCCTGCACAAATTAGCCCTGCATTTTCGTAAAAACTTAAAAAGTATAAAGCAAATTTACGTATTATTTAAAAAAAAAAAAAAAAAAATTAGCGTTATTTTAAAAATACTTTACATTTTTTAATGAAATTATTTAAATAATTTGAATAATTGAATCAATATATAAAATTATAATAGATATTATTCTAATTATTAAAGATATTAAAGTAACTTCAAAATTGTTCAAGTAATTTTAATGTTGGACTAAATAAAGTGTAGGACTAATTCACTCGAGGTTATGTTAGTGTCGAGTAAATTGTTGTTGGGTTGAATTGATGTAGGAGTAAATTTGGTAACGAAAATGAATTAAATATTAACTAAATTTTATTCTTGGTAAAATAATTGTTAAACTTGTCGGTAGCAGCGGTAAATTTGTATCGGGGCAAATTCTATCGGACTAATTGTAGTTGGTCTAATTTTTATCAAAGTGTGAAAATTTGACGTAATCAAAAACTCAACTTTGATAGAATTATGGGTTTTACTTTGACCTAAATTTTAATCATTCTGGATTCATTTGAGTTAAAACTTTCCTCTTCTTTTTAAAAGTTGCGGCGCAACATTCTACCCAGTCCTACTCATTTGTCGTTCTTTTTAACTGACGGCGTTAATCACCAATTTAATTAGAGACTAAAAAAAACAAGTTGGGAAATTGAAACTTTCACTAATGCTGTGGAATTAGGTTCTCTTGGCTCAGATTTTCAATCATGGTTGTTACACCCGATACCTTTTTACCTTTTAACACAAAACTGTCCTAATCAATACACAACCCGGGTTTCTTTTTTGCACCCCGATTGCACACATTACACCGCGAATAGTTCGACAAGGTCAACACACTACTGTTAATGACTTTAACAAACATGTTAGTACTTTTTGTGCTAATTTGATTAAGAATTAGGTCAATTCAAAAAAAAACTAAAAACTGTTATACTTTTCAAAAAAAACTAAAAAACCGTTATACTTTTCAAAAAAAACTAAAAAACCGTTATACTTTTCAAAAAAAACTAAAAACCGTTATACTTTTCAAAAAAACTAAAAAACCGTTATACTTTTAAGTGCTAAAGAATAGAAAGACAATGGAAGTTAAGTGTTTTCTAATTAATCTCCTTCAGCATAAAATTATTAATTTAAGATTTAGAACGAATTAAGGTTGATTTGAAAGGAGGAGGAGAAAAAAAACGTCAAAATTGATTAGAACTCTATAGCAGTAAAACAGAAGACTAATCAACCTACTTTCGTCACCTTAAGTGGCAATTTTGGGTTAAAAAAAATTTGAATTTTTGGTAAAATTCTTTCTCCTTTCTCAATACACTCAAAATTTAGAAAGATTTTAACTAATTCATGATGCAACGACTTAAAACTAGTAACATATCATTTCCAAAAATGTGAAAATTTAAAACTATACAAAATTTGTACAAATTTTGTAAAATTATAGTGCATTTTCAAAGTTAAAAAAGTGCAGTGTGGTTATAGACTTAAGTGCTAGGTACTAGATTCCTAGATTTAGTTACTATGCACTACATTTCCTTAAACTTCACACCCACTTCAATTTCATTGTCGACAGTTTTTTTTTATCTTCAAAATTTGATGTAATTCAGGTTTTTTTCAAAGTTACGGCGTTTGGACTTGTAAGTAGGAAGTTCCTTTATGAAGAATTCAAGCGTTTGTGTAACTTGTACTCGGAATTTCTAGTGTGGCGAGTAGCGTAATTTTCTGTGGAAATGAACCATTTTGAAAAATTTACGTCTTTTCGTAAGACTTTTTGTAACTTAGCAACACGTGGTCAAGAAACGATAGAGTTTTTAGGTAGAAAAGTCATAAATTTAATCCTTACCTAACCAAATCCCACGGCATATACCTTAAAAGAAGAAGCTTGCGTCGTCATTCGCCACTACGAAAGTGTTGGCGTCGACCGAGAGAAAGTTTCCCGGGTATAAAAGTGTCCCGTGCCCTCGTACCCTCAAATCGTCACGGATCTTTCGACAGAACACAACTCTCACCCCCGCCAGTTCTTCTACACTTTCATTTTCATTACATTTTTTTTCGACGACCGAAAAAAAAAACGAAAATTGTCGAAACGAGAAAAAGATTAAGAAGAAAAGAAAAATTTTCTTTGTAACTTTCCCTTCTTGTTTCCTACACGTTTCACAAAAGGGAAAAGAAAGAGGATGATACTTTCTTCTTATCAGATGGTAAGCATCAACTTTGATCTTCTTTTTTCTCATCTTTGTTAAATTTATGGAAGACGAGAGAAATTTTATGAAAAAGACACGAAATCATACACAACGCTGTGTGACACAGCACAATTTTTGTTAAAACCGATTTTTTTTTTGAGTTTCATAATTTTTTTTTTCACCCTCGGGATTTACAGCCTGACGAAACTGCACCCTCTTCTCCACAAAAACAAGTGAGGGGGAAGTTTTCTTATTTTTTTTTTATTGTAAAAAATTAATTTAATTTTTTTGTGTTTTGTTTTCATTTTCTTTTGGCAATTGAGCAGAAGGGGGTGAAAGTTCTAAGGTTTTTGAATGTTTTCCACAGGGAAAAATAAAGTCGAGACACAAAATCATTTACCGTAGAGAAGCAAAACAAAGTAACGAGACACACGAGTAGATATTCAACTTGATAAAAGTTATGGGTGGGACTCACCCCCTACCCCCTGTTTTCTTGTGTGTGTGTGTGTGTGTTTAAGGCCGTATTGATTAAATTTTTTGGGGTGGAATTGTGTAGTAAATTAAAAATTAGCTCTGGTAAGTTAGTCCAAATGACAACGCAGGAAAAACGTAAAGGGAACTGCGATACGATGATGCTTTTTAGTCAGAACTATAGAAAATGCCCGTGAAAAATTTTTAGAATCCCTTTTTATTTTTAAATAAAAATTGGGGTATTTTCAAAAAACACCAAAAAAACCCATAGGACTTGGAGGAAAAGTCACAATTTTAGAAAAAAAAATGATAAAAAAAAATAACAAGCCCTTAATTGTCGCTATAGACTTCAAATTTTTTAAAAGAAAAGTATTTTTACACAAAAAAAAATTCACAAAATTTTAATAGAATAAAGTTTAGAAAAGTAAAAAAAAAATTGGCAACCGCAAAAAAAAAACGCCTAGTTACCTTGCAAAATTTGATTTTTTTTTATAAGCAGCAATTATATAGTTCAATTTTCAGCCTAATAAAATCATCTCTCTCACGGATAAAAAAAAATCTAGGGTGACAAAAATTGATAAGATATTTCACCCGCCCCCGCCCCCTTCCACCCTCTAACCTTTTTTACCCGTAAATTGATTTTTGCCTCGTGCCAATAACGAAAAATATTTAAAATAGTTTCTTTATTGAAAAAAAGAAAATTCAGTTACGAGATTTTTTTTTCAACTACCGTTTCAAACTTTGGAAATCTAATAAAAATAGAACAGAAAACGCAACTCAAAAAGAAAAAAAAATAAGTTCAAAGGCTCAAAAACAATATTACCAGATTTTTTTATTTTTTTGGGGTCAAAAGTGAATTTTGAAGGAAAAAAAAGCAGAAGGTTGTGTGAGTGGGTAGATCTGGACATGCTAGAAGGCAAGTTTCTCCTTTTTTCTTCAGTTCTATCCCACATCAGTGCACAACTGAAGGTATTTTTCAATTTGTTCCAAAAAAAAAAATAAATAAATAAAAAAAAAAAAAAAAAGGAAATAAAAGTAAAAAGAAGTTAAGTTGACATTTAATTTCACATTTGTCCAGGTCACGCTTTCCACCCTCATCCCTCCTTTCTATTACATTAATGAGCATTTAAATTCATAACGTCTTTCTTCTACGTCTCATTAGAACCCATCAATATTGATGAAGTAACACTCACTATTACCTTCATTCTCGATACAACTTGGCGTCTTGAAAGAAATTCTCTGTAATTTAAATGACATTAATTGAATTGAAACAAAAGTCTCAAATACTCAATTGCTAATTGTAAGACAATGAAGTTCCCTGAGGAAGCTTTTGAATTGTCTTGTGTTTTACGGTAATAGGCCTACTCACTTTTTATTACCCACTTGTTCGACTTTGACAATTTCTTGCCTCTGTTAATCTCATGAGACTTTCTATGAAACCGGCTAACTTTGTTTTTGCCTAAAAGAGATCTTCTATTACTAAAAACTTTTTAGTTAGAATTTAGTCTAAACTTTATAAATTATAGAGAACTCACATAGGTTTCTATTTAAAGTTCATAAAACTTTTGGTTAAATTAAAATACAAATTAACACTTTTAATTTTGAATTAGTAGTAATGTAGACAAAAGTTGGAAGGGAAATTTTTACATTAGATTTTATTTATTTAGTTTTGAATAATTTTTTTTTAATTTTTGGGCTAAACCTTGGTGGTGGTGACAAAAAGACATGGCGTGTGTCCAAAATGCTAGAGTGTAAAACCTTTTGTTTGTAACTTGTAGAAAGACGTAATTAAGATTGACTAAATTTTTGATGAGTTTCATTATTAAGTCTCTGATTTTTTTTTTGGTTAAAAATTTAGGAAAATGGTAAACCACGAGTTTTTTTCTGCAACACTGAAAAAAAAAAGGAAAAAAGCCAGGCGTTACTTAATCCCCCCCACCCCCTCCCCCCCGTTTTTGGAGAAATCTCATCCGCATAAAAATAAGTCCCGGGCTTTTGTTGAGAAGATTAGCATTATCATTTTTTTTCACTTTCACCACAAAAATAATTTTCAAATTTTCTAATTTTCAAAAAAAAACTTGCATTTTGAAAAAAAAGAAAGAAATTTGATTCATTTTAAACATAAAATCCATAAAACCTTGTACAAAGTCTAACTTTTGTCTAATTAACTCAATACCTCACAAAAGTTAGACTAAAGTGGCAGAAGGCGAGATACGACTAAACTTTGCGTGGTTTTCAATTAATAAACTAATAACCTTTTTAGGTGAGACGAAACACAATGAAAAAAAAACGACACTTTTTTTTTATTACCTCCAATTTTCATCTGCATTGTAAGAATAAAAGGCGTGCGCTGTTTTTTTTTTTGCGAAAAGGTTAAAATTCGCTCAAATTTTTTTATTGTTAAAAAACGCATAAAGCTTTAATTTTAGACTTTTCTTCGTTTTACGTCATTTTTTTCAAATTGGTCGACAAATAGTCTGACACGCCGCCTACGTCAAATTAGTTTACAAACTGTGACAATTTGCGTTTTTTTTCAACCACCCACACCCTTTACCGGGTGTTTTTCCGGGCGAAACAGTTCAATGAGGTCAATACCTGTATACCTCATTTCCATCGGACAAAGTCTTTGTTCAGACTTTCTCCCATTGCCCCGCCCGAAAACTGTCTCATTTCCCTACAAAAAAAAAGAAAAATTGTTCAAATATTGATTCAAATCCTCCAGAAACTTTTTCCGGGTTGAAAGCATATCAAACAGAGATACCCTCCAGGAACTTTTACCCGAAAAAAGTCTCTAGAGAAAAGTGGTTAACTAGGTGAGAAAAAAAAACGCTTCAAGTTCGACTTATTCAAAAGTAAGGAGTTAAAATAACCATTAAAATTGAAAAACTAACGTTTAAACAAACACAAAAAAAAATTAAAAAAAAAAAAAAAGTATCACACCTTTTTTAATAAAAAAAAACAAGAAATTTGAGCAACACTCACTGCCTCTTGTGAATAACAGAGTAGAGCGCCGCGCATTAATCGTTTCGCGTTAAAATTTGACAGTGAAAGTGAAAAACTCATAAATTTTGCTTCATCTACCAAGTGAACAGTAAAATTGTCAATAATACCACGAGATTAATTAAGAGAAAGGTTAATTAAACTTAATTGAAAAACAAAACATTAATAATACTAATTAATAAATCAAATTAAAAATTAACAAACTTTTGTACACTTTACATTGCAGATTAACTGACACAGTAGTGAGGCGTTGGATAATAAGTTGTACAAATTTCAAAATATTTGTTTGGCATTTTGTTGCGACGTTACGCCAAGAGAGTGTTCAAACTTCGTGCATGTCTTGTCAAGAATGTAAACGTTTTTAAAACGTTTCCGGTCAATTAATTCAAAAACTTTGTACTTTTATCTAAATATTAAACTAATTTTAATCAATGTATTGGACACATTCAAGACTCATTTTGTCATAACAACGTTGGTGTCGGAGAGAGTGGTGTACATTAGTGCGACCAGAATTCTTATCGATCAAACGTCCGTCGAGAAAGTTGTAAAGTAAAGAGAGTTGAATAATGAAAAAATGAGGATGCAAAAGGAAAATGTGTTCATCTGAGATGGACTTAATAAGACTGAGAAAGTGTCCGTAGGGTACAAAGTGGTTATGAGTGACGTCACAAAGAAAGTCGACTTTCACCAAATCCAACCAAAAATTTACCATATCCTTATGCATTACCATTACCATTTTAGTTCATGGTTATAAAATAATCATAAATGTGGCGCATTTCCCCCCCTCCCCACCCCCCATTTCTGAAATGTTGCACTGACTCAATTTTAATCCTGCCAATTTTACATTAAACCCCAAAATGTCTAACCTGAGTAAAATTACGAATAAGACGAGAAAAGTTTGAAAAGTTGACAAGGGACAAATTATGTAAATGTAAAATTATGAAGACTTTTAGAGACGAGACAAAAAAATTTTGAAAAAAAAAAGAACCTGCTAGGATTGAAAATAAAAGTAAATTTAAAAAAAAAAAATCTGGTGGTTAAAATTTCGCGTTAGTACAATAGTTCTTCTCCCAAAGGAAATGTATTGTTATTACAAAGTTTATAAATGTTGATAAGGGAGAGGGTGAACAATGAAGAATTTGAGAGGAGGAGATTTGAATAAGAGATTAACTACAATTCTTATTATTCTTCTACAACAAATATTTTTTTTGTTTACACTACTATACTAAATGCAGTTTGCTTTTTTTTTAAAAAAAAAATGTTACGTTATTTTTAATTTTTTATTCTATTTCGTTCTGTCCTGCGTCAATGTATGATGCGACTCAAAAGAAACCCCCCCTCCCCCCCCCCCTCCGAGAATTGATGAATATGAATGAATTTACTTAAAACTGTTGGAAAAGTTGAAACTATTATTTTCCAAGTATTATTTTTTTAGTGAAAAAAAACTAAGTAAAGTAGAGAACGGCATTCAAAAAAAAAAGTATTTTTTTAAAAAAAATTCATGTTCTTGCAAAGTTTAAAAACTGATGGTTCAAATGTGTAGACTTTCTCTAAAGAAAATTTAAAAAAAGCACAAAAAGGGATGAGAAATTTCAAACTTTTTTTCACAGTAAACCCTTAAAACTTAACTAAAAGCAGTGAGAATAATAAATGGTCTGACCTCAAATTGACCTTCAAACTTCAAAGTTATACGACGGAATGACAGAAAACACGTGTCGTTTGATGGTTGAAGCGTTTTTTTCTATGAATTTAGAAAAGTTGAAAGTAATTTTGAATTTTTGATGTTTGTAGACTTCTTTTCTCTATCTGTGTGTCTCGAGTATTTGGCTAGTCCATGGGAAGCCAAATCCAACCACACCATTGTCACCTCACCTTCCAGAACGAAGAATTGACCTTGGTGGAGTAGAGGGTGTGTCCAGGAATGAAATCGTACCGTCAGGTCAACCCTTCAAAATGGATCGTCTCTTACATTCTCCACTATTCGTGCAAAATCAAATCTCAAAAGGAAGTTAGTTTTCAAAAAAAAAAAAAAAGAATAGAAAGTAAAAGGGCATGAAGGACTGTGACCTCTTGACCTTTTGTGTTTTTTTAACTAAAGATGAGATGGAACAAGATGACGTCATTAGAAAAAAAAGAACACCGTCTGGATTCACAGCTCGAGGATTTCATGAAAATATTTTTGATCGAGACTTTGGTCATTTTTCGCCTGTCAAGCGAATTCTAAAAAGGCGACCCGAAGCAGGTACAGATTTTTAAAAAAATTATTTTTAAAAAAAAAAAAAAAGTTCAAAATTTTCAAAAAAAAAATTCTATTTTTTCTCTAAGACGCTAGCGGATTCTATGGCGATACTTTTAGTAATGGTTTCGGAGAATTTGAAACCATGAAACGGGATGGAAGTTACCTGGTAACTCAACCAAACTTTTTACAAATTACATTAAAAATTAGTTACGTTAGTTTAATAACTCCTAACTTTACCGCACTTTTCTCCTAACATATCGTGTTATTTTACGTTAATTTCTAGAACGACGACGATCTTCGCCCGGTACTCAAAAGGACGGAAATGGGGGCCAATGGATTCGACAGCGATACCTTCACGCAGGTAAAAAAAAAAGAGAAGAAAAACATTTAGCAATTTGAAATCTAAAGTTTTTAATTTTTTTTTAAATTTCCAAAAAAAAAAAAAAAAGAATTCTTGTTTTAACATAAATTTTTAAAATTATCACTTTCCTCTTTCAATTTAGGGGTTTGGGAATTTCGACACGATGAAAAAACGATTGATCAAAATGCTGGAATCAGGAGTAATGAAGCGAAAACCTGAAATGACAAAGTCTGGATTTCACAGTGATGTTTTCAATAGTGGTTTTGGAGAATTTCATCCCATGTAAAAAAAAAGAAGTCTAAAACCAAACACACACAAAAAGTTGCAAAAAAAAAACAAGTGTTAGTTAAGGAGGACTTCGACTTGGACTTCGGCTTCGTTTAGATCCTTCTGCCTCATCCGAACTACTAGATCTTCCAGAACGAGAACCTGCTGGACTTTGACCTCTCTTAGATCCTCCTTCTCCTTCATCTGAACTAGATCCTCCTCTAGAAGCTCTAGAAGCTCTAGAACCTGCTGGACTTGGACTTCGTTTTGATTCTTCTATTCCAACATCACCTCCTTCATCCGAACTAGCACTAGATCCCGAAATTTGTCTAGTTTTTTTACGTTGCGGTGCATTGCTTCCTTCGGAATCCGAACCTGACACAATTCTTCCGCCACCTCCACCTTCGCTTAGCTCTCTGAAAATAAAAAAAAAATTAATATTTAGAATAAACTTTCAAAAAAAAAACTTGTTTTTTTCAAAATATTAAAAAAAAAAATTCTAAATTCTAAATATTTCAATCTTAAAAAATTAAAACAATGGTGGATCTCACGAAGAACTTGTCTGCAAAGTGAGAGAGAGAGAGTCGTGTCATACGAAAATTAAAAAGTACTTAGACTACGTTTCAAATCTAAAATCTAAAAAATCTAGTAGTAAGTAGCAAATTGTCCTTAATAGCACACAACTTCCTCTTACCAGGAGCCGATCTAGAGAGGGCATCAACGGAAAAATCTGAAATTTGGCACACATAAAGGTATAGGTATAAGCGATTTTTGGTGAAATTTTCAGCCG
>JABASK010000121.1:0-26255 GCA_019776465.1 Rambutanura hunanensis | reverse complement strand
AAAAAAAATGTTTCGTACCGCAAACCCAATGTAGTTCATTTGTCCAGACACAATAAACCTTCCTCCTTTGTCAAGGTCAATGCAGGTCACGTTGTTTGTATGTCCAATCATAAACGTTTGTTTTCCCGTATGTGTATCCGCTTTGATCACATTTGTACCAATGGCATAGACTAAGAATTGTCCAGTAGGATCAGTATGCAGCCCACTGACCACCTTACCTGAAAAAAGTAACACAAAATTTTATTGTTTTTTTTTTTCAAAAAAAAAATTCAAAATTTTGAAAAAAATTTGTAAAATCACAATCACCTTCGAATCCAATTGTCGAAATGAGAGGTAAATGAGCTGCTTCAAAATCGACATTACAAATGTTCACACTCATAATTGTAATGAGAAGATGTCCAGGTTTCGTATTTCAGTAAAAGGTCAAAGGTCAAGTTGCAAAAAGTTCCACGGCGTGAAATGTTGGCGACTACAGACGTGTCAATGCGAAGAATTAGCTCTCATTTCATAGAGCATTGTGTTTATGGCAGGGAAAGCTGAACGATCAAACAGTTTGTAAATAAAAAACAATGTTGTCATGGCGACGGGTCATCCTAAGTCACAAAAAAAAATAACTAAATTTCCTTAGCAACCGGTAGGAATGCCACGCAATTTATCTGTTTATCTGTTCAAACCTAACTGCGGCTCGAGCACCACAACGCGTGCGTCTGCGCTTCAGGGCACACGGATTCATTCCTCCTCATCGTCAGCGCGCAGTGTCACGTCAACGTTACCGAATTGATTTACAATAAACAGAAACATGACCTCTGCGTTGACCTCTACCGATGACCAATTGTGTGGCATTTCTTCACTTCCGATAGAGGTAAGTATAGCCCCTGAGTTGAAAGGCTTTGAGCTTTAAAGTTCTGCGCGTAACCTTTGACATGTAAAGGTCAAATTTGATTCACTGTGCAAAACCGATACAAAAACTGATTATATTTTTCAGATGTTACAAGAAGTTTTGTCCAGAATTGGGACATCTGACCTTTTACAAAATTGCCGCCTTATTTCAAAATTATGGCACCATGTATCAGCTGATATCTAGTCGTAAACGTTTGACACAGTTTAAGAATTCGGACATTTCAAAATGTACTGAGGAAATTTTCAGTAACGTAGCAACCCTTCCATGGTCTTCCATTAGCCTGAGCCATTACCATCCAATCCGTAACGTTCGTATTGCCAAAACTTACGGGGTGCAAATTCGGTGTCTTAATCTGAAACTTCAAACCAACTCAGATTTGATAATGGCCATTGAAGTCTTGCCTTTTGTTCCCAACCTTCAGGAGTTTCAAATTCAATGGGATACCAGCAGTGCGTTGTGGCGAGCTGGTCAGCCCATAATTGACTATACCTCCGAATGGAACGAATCGGATACGTTCAAAAAACTGAAGTCCTTTACGGTTAAAGCACTTCACAACGAAAATCTCGGATCTGGAGACGTACAGTTTTTAAACGCGGTCATATCAAAATCTGGACGAAACTCTGAAGTCGATAAGTTCTTACTTGGGTAACAGTCTTGACCAAATAGATGCAAGTCGTTTTGCTCAACGCATACTTAGTAGTACTGCTACCCAGATTCGGGTGCCGTATTGGGGTACGAGTAATACTACCGGTTGGGATTCACTCCTTATCTACCCGGTTCAACATTTGAGTTTGTCACTCGCAATTGCGAATACTCGCGAGTTAGAAGGTAAGGTTCATTCTAACGGTGGGTTACGTCATTTGTGTGTGTGTGTGTGTGTGTGTGTGTGTGTGTTAGGTGTTAGTGACGTGTTTTTGTATTATAAAAAATTAAAAAGTTAGTAAAAAAAAAATCCAAAAAAAAATCAAAAAAATCTCATTGGTATTAAATGTGATGATGAGAAAGTAAGTAAAAATCTCAATGATAGGAATATTCCTCGGAAATTTTCCAGAGAGAGGTGATAAGTGATTTTATGGGGGGGGGGGGAAGGTTAAAAGACTTATGCAAAGAAAAATGCAAAAAAAAAGTTCTAGAGAAATCTTGTGAGAGTGCAAGTAGAAATAAAAAATGGGAGAGGGTGGGTGATACGTCAAACCCCGTGTATCGGAGTACAGTGTATTAGAGTATGGACGAAAAGAACAAGTATTATTGAATCTATAAGTTGTCCAGTACTTTTTAAGTGTATTACTGTGTCAATTTTGTCTGTTATTTGTGCAAAAAAAGTGCAGTGCAGGTCACAGTTATTACAAGTAATCGTTTAAGTTGTCCTGCCTATTACGGATAACCTTGACTTCTGATACGAAAAACAGATGTTTTTGGATCTAATTCAAGGTAAGTATACATGATTTTTTTTGGTTATTAATAGTTCAAGTAGCAAATTAATTTTTAAGGGGGAGGGGGTAGGGCAACAGCAAGGCGAAAAAATCTGCATTCGCAAATAATTGTTGCAAAAAAAATGTACTTGTACTTGAATTTTTTATGAGATTTTTTAACCACCAAATTACGTGGTGACATTAAAAAAATTCTAATATTCATAAATATTGATTTTATTTTAATTTTAGTATACTGAATATGTGAATAACGTAAAACAACCGGTCTCAATATAAATTTAATAAAGGTAAAGACTACGAGATTGGGCTAGGAAGGTGAGAAAAACAAACCAAAATTAGTAAAAAGAAATCTTGTGACCGTGATACTTTGTAGTTTTAAGTTAAGAGTAGCCAATCGATGAAAATACATGCAATTCAAAGAAAGATTTTAGAAAGGAATTCTTGTTCTTTCAATTGCTCAGCATTCATAAAGTGTGTTCCAAGAGAACCAAAGAATACAGACTGTATCAGTAGGATTTCGGTCTTGAATGTCAAAATGTGTTGACATGAGTCAAATGTACTACGGCTGGCGTCAACGAAATAAGGTTCCTGAAAATTAGTTTTATTTAAAACTCGTACGGTGGCTGAATTTCATTTTAGAACACAATGTCTTACGTCTAATTGAGCATGCAGATGGAATCCACTATCCCCACACTTTTGAAGAGCTTCCATTCCAATGGCAGTTAATGTAAAGATATTGTACCTAAAAAGAAAAATATCTTTACTATGACTGACCAAACCATACCTCTTTATAAGCGGCAACACTTAATAAATTAATACTTTGAAAGTATTATAATTACTCTTACTTTGACGGGGCTACTACAATGGCTACAGATTCTTCCAAAATTAGTTGATAGGAGAGATACGTATGCAAATCCACACATGAAAGAACAGATGTTTGCAATGAATGTGTGTGGATCCAATGCCCAAGCATCTGCTAGGGCTTCGATCGTTCATGGACTTGTTTTAGTTCAAATCCCTTCCCATATCCCAAACAAAGTGTCGAATTCCGTTCAATATGTGAAAAGCAACGGGAAATGCTAAAATGTATTTAGCAGCAAAAATTGTTGCCGAACCAAACTGCGCTGCTTCTATGGATGCAAGCAGGGCTGGAAACGAAGAAGGACTCAGGAGCGTTCCTGCAGCGAAGAGGCTGACCAACCCGCTAACTGCAAGTCCAGTTCCTGTTATGCGAGATAGAGAGTACTGATGTAATTTGAAATTTGTAAATACTCAAGAATGGTGACATGGGTCGTTTCAAACGTTCATTCTTTTCGAAGAAATCTTCCTGTTTTAGTTGCAGTACCATGACTTACTCCGGTAGTTGTTAGGCATCGGATCAAACTGGATTGGGACTTAGGGCATCGTTGACCCAACGACAAAATTCCTTTTCGTAAGAGGCCTGTTAGATTCATTACGCCGTTCAATTCTGATACCACTTCTTAACGATTGTTTTGTCCGATGTTTGACAACAGACGATACCTAAATAAATAGGAAACTTTTAAAAGATACAAAACTTTTTATTTCCGCAAAATCAAAATGACATGAATTCTAAGTAGTACACTAACATAATTGCAACTTACGTGAGAAGTTCCTTAAAGAGACAATTGAATCTTGAAATCAGCTTCTACTTGGTACAGTTTTGATTTCAAGGCCGCAATATCTTTATCGTGTTGCTCAGATTTTGCTTTGTCATCTGGATTTGGAGATGTAGGACTTGAGTTATCATCATTGGAATCTGGATATAATTCCAAGCACGATCGTCTTGGAATAAACTTTCGGCAGTTAGGACAAAGATTGCCCACCAGAACTAATAGTAAGAAAAATAGTTTCACATTACAATTATTTTCCTGGCGATAGACGTCATCCTGATTGGAGGTAGAGACACGTGTCGGTAAGGAAATCTTTTGGGTGTCCAATATCCATCCAGTAGCCTGACAATTCGAAGGCAAAAAGTTGTCCATCAGTTGGCATGGATGGAAAGATTTCCTTCTCGATACTAGTAGGAATCACCTGGATGGTTTTTTAGTTTCTCTAAGGTCAACCTAGTCGGAAGTGGTCAAGTAAACAAATTGAAAACAAAAACATGACTGGAAGCTTTCGTATCGAATTGTAATCCATTGATCTTTGTCTTACGTCAAATATCGCATGCAGAGGAAGTATGCAGATTCCAGCATGCGATCTTCATAATAAGTATCAGCAGTTCTAACGATTTCTTTTGCAGTACGAACATACCTAAAATCAGCAATTACGATTATTTTTAACAAATTCAAGTTTATAATTTTGAAAAAAAAACTTCATTAGTTCGGTAACCTTTATCGTCAGCGATGTAGTTGACAACTTCGTGTCTTCCTCCTCCAATTGGTTTACTAAACATTCCAGACATCGTTCCCTTGTCCCACTTTTCAAAATAAGCCCAATCTCGTAGTCTTTTGTGTAATAAGGTTGATGGTAACTCTAAAGTTACCAGACCTACCAAACCAATGCAATGTAAATAAGTTTCAAACATTTTTGAAAAGTTAAAAAAACACTTACCTTTTTATTTACAGGGGCAGCTCTTCCTCAGATGCTAGTATCCGCTTCTGCTGTGGAATCTACAGCAGAGAACGGATACACAAATGACGTCGGGAGCGAGTCCAGGATACCCTGGAGAAAAGGATTGGTGATTCGGGGTGGTGCTGGTGGTGGGTCACGCGGACCTACAAGGTAAGAACAAATGCTTTTATATAAAATTAATAAATTAGTTTTAAAAAAAAAGTTATGAAAAGGCAAATACTTTGCCTTGGGGTGATTTGTTGTTGTTGTTGTCGTTGTTGCTGTTGTTGCTGCATCGCAGCGATACGCGCTGATCTTCGTAATGGTTCCAATGGAACCATTACAGGTTGAGGTGGTCTCCTTGGTGGAGCCGGAAGGCGGGGAACGTTCCTCTGTGCCCTTTGTGGCACAGGTGTTGGTGGCCTTGCTCTTGGTGGGGCATTTGGTGGGGCCCGTCCCTTCCTCATCCGCCTCACAAAACACACTGCATGAGTGACAAAGATCACTAAAACATGCACAAAAAAACTTTAAAATATTTACATATAAAAAATTGACAAAAAAAAACTTACCCAGCAGCCAGAATCCAAGTATGGCTGCTGCCAATTTCCACTCCCCCCCTGACACTACTTGTTGTTCTTTTGGCTCTACGAAGCACTTTGTAGTGTCGGGAGGGAGCCAAGTGAATATGTATCGGCCGTCTGGCCGTTGACCTATGCCGTGGCATAGGTCAAGACCTTCCTCATATCTAGAGAACACGCAATTGTTCTCTAGACAAGACCAGCAGTTTTTAAATGTTTCACATGGTGGGGGTTCTCCCCACCCCACCATTTTTCCAACAAACAACAAGACAGCACAGGCTAGTCTTGAACTTTTCTAAAAAAATCAAAAAACTTTACCTTTTTAACAAAAATTTTGAAAAAAAAAACGAAACTGGTAAGGACTCTTACCATTAAGGTTGAGAACACGTTGTAGAGTGGGCGGATTTACACGTGCTTTTCACAACGCGTTTCCCATTAGCTACCTGTGCCAAGTTTACGCAAAGGTAACAGTGCTTGATTGTTGCCATATTTGGTCACTTTTTGTAAAAATTTGAATTTTTTTTTGTAAAAATGAACAAATTTAGTCACTTTAATTCAATGACCTTTGACATTTATTTTTACATGGAAAATTTATTTTTTAAATATTTTCAAGGTTACTTTGGACAAATGCCGGTACATTGTACCAACATTTTTGTATACTCATTAGGTACCTGTGCCAACTTTACAAACAGGTAACAATGCATAGTTAAATGAATATTTGGGCACATTTTCGTGAAATTGAAGAAGCAAAACATTGACAAATTTGGTCAAATTTATTTTTAATTTAGACATTATACTTTGACACAAAAATTACCATTGACATTACAGTTGAAAATTTATTCTTTAAATTTTTTCATGGTTACTTTTGACAAGTGTGTGTACATTGTACCAAACATTTTTTTTTGTATACAATACAAACTAGATACTAGCAAAGAAGTTTTTAGTGATGCCATTTTTAAAATTATGTCCTTTGGGCCAATTCTTCAAGACGATTCAATTCTCGCTGCCAGTCTTGCACTGCGTGGCGCCTATACGACTCGACCAAGTTGCGACAAAAGGTATTTTGAAACATGAGACCTTCAAGTGTCGTCACTCGACCTATTTCAAAGTGGAAACTTTTTAAATTTGAATATTTTTTTAAAAAAAATGTAGTCCTTACTCATTGCGACATATACCAGCTGGGGGCTCTGTGATGTAAACATTGTAGTTAAATCTCCTGGCTCTGGATTTCCCACCACCACTCTTTTGCAAGTCTTTCCCTAAAATTTAAAACATTTTACATTGAATCTTTCAAAAATGTTATTATGAAAAAACTGTTGCTGCGCCATTTTTACTTGTGACTTGTATGCTGTTATTCCAAATCCCAAGATTAATGGAATTTGTTTTCTCTGAATTGTTCTGCCGGAAAATTTGTCATAAAATGGAATAATTTCTGGTAAAAGCGGCAAGTCTTGACGAAGTGGAAACCTAAACCCATAGTAAACGTCGGGGCGGATCCAGACAAGCCGGGGTAGTCCGTCATCTCCAAGAGTTGTATCAATTTCAGTGACTGTTACCAGGGCTCCATTATAAAGACCTATGGGGGAACAGAAATGTATAAAATTTTAAAAACCCATGGGGGAACAGAGATGACACAAATTTTAAAAAAGACCCATGGGGGAACAGAGATGACTCAAATTTTGAAAAGACCTGTGGGGGAACAGAGATGACCCAAATTTTGTCTGGTGGCGGCATTAACGAACCTGCTTCAACAAAAACGTTCTTGACTAGCATGCACCGCGCGCCAACACACAGTTTGAGTACGTCTCCGGTTCCTTCTTTTGTTCGATTGTCAATTCCCTCAATTTCTTGAATAGTTTCATCGAGGCCATTTATTCGCTTTCTAGATTTTTAAAAAGGCAAAATTGCAAAAAAGGAAAAAAATGTTAGTCATTTTTTTACAAAAGAAATTACTCATTGTACTCGCGAGCCGAAGCATTATCTGCAAAAATGACGAGGGCATTCAAGAATGATTCCAAATCTTGTTGAGACAGTTGTGGAGCCAAGTTTTGCAAAACTCGCGAGTTTAAAACGTCAATGTCCTCGTCGTTTACTTCTCCATTTCGAATACGTGATAAAATGTCCTTGAATATCACTTGCGTCTTGTCTTGTCTCAATACTTCTGTGAGAATGACACACTTGTCAAATTGCGAGTAGGCCCGTATTCCGTCCAGGGTCAACCCGTCTGCGTCTGGGTTTTGGTAAAATAGCCTTCGGTCTGCCACCGGGGTTAGCCTAATTAGAAACCACATGCTATTTTTTGAGTAACTGAGCGTGGACACAAAAATTACTTACTGGGCCAAGTCTCCAAGCAGTAGCATTGTGACATTTCCAAATGGTTCTGGATTATTGAAAATTTTACGGATACGCCTTTCAATGTATCCAAACATGGCGACACCCAGCAAGTATACTTCGTCAATGATAATGAGTCTCACTCCCATCATTTTTTTTCTGGGATACTCGCAATACTTTTCGGGAACATGTTTCAAATGACCAATGCCAAGGGAGAGTCCACGATGAACCGTGACCCCTCCTGAGTTGAAGGCCGCGGCTCCAGTAAATGCAAAAACTCGAAATTTTACATTTTTTTCTTGACAGTATTTTCTCAAGTAGTGAATAATGTAGCTTTTGCCTGCATTATACAGGTGGAAGTTATTACAAAGTTAAAAAAGTGGTTGAGAACATTTACCTGTGCCTGCTTGCCCATGACAAATTATTTTGGCTTGGTTCCTGGAAGTCAGTGCTTCAGTAACTAGTGTGACGACTTTTCGTTGCTTGTCATTGAGATCATCAAGTTTTACATTAGGAAATTCTCGAGTAACTGGTTGCATTTTTGCATACTTTAAAAATTCTAGTGGGTTAGAGGGATTTGGTGGTTTTTTTTCATCATTTTTTTTGCTCGAAACTTTTCGTTTTGTTGCCGCGTTGTCGTGTTCAAAATCCATTTGGAATCTCAAATGAAAATCTCTGAAATACCATCGACTGTCAAGCGTAATGTACAGTAGTATCCAAATGCTTTGGCCAATATTCTTTTAATCCTCTTGTCCGTTTGGTAGCTTGGTCTTCCAATTGTAAAATTAAATCCTCCAAATTCAAATGGCTCTTTGCTCTTCCAACGTCCAATACTAAGAAATATTGTACTAAGGCAACGTATTTGGTTTTGCCCTCTTCGAATACTCGCTTCAATTTGGCGACACTTTAACGGTGTTAGACCTTTGGCAATTTCAACACATGTTGAATATATGTGGACTCTACGCGGCCTTGGCTGCTTTGTCCTCATGGTCCAAATTCATACTGATGACGAAGCGGTGTGGCTTCATTTATATATAGGGTAGAGCGCTGGGTTCTAGAATGTTCTGTCGACAGTGGAAATTTACTGGCGGCACTTTGGAAAATTTACAGAGGTCGACATGCCAACGGCCGCCAGATTGGGATATGAAACTCGAGTATAAAAGAAGAATTTTCTCTTTATACTAACATCAGTTCATCTTTATCTCTCGTCTCGACATCAACCTAGTTGTTGACTCTTTGTTACCTTTGACCCAACAATGGATACGGACGGAGGTGGTAAGAATTGACTAACCTAGTTTTGACTGGCGTTTAAACGACAATTGTTGAATCGTTCATTTGGTATTTGCTAGATGTGCAACAACAAGTCGTGTCATTCAAACGGCGTTTTGAATCTGATTCTCAAGATTCAAACTCGAGAGCCAAGAGGGCAGCGGACCTTTTGTCGGGAGTACGAGGACAGGACGTTGTCGAAGGGAGGCCACCGCCGGTACCGCATCGTTTCAAGGAGTCATTTGACAGAGAGCAGTTTAGCTACGTAGAGAAGGCAAGGCAGCTAGAATTGGGGCAAAAGAATGCTCAGGCATTTTTTTCAGAGCAAGGACTGGTGGAAAAGTTTGGAACGTCCACCAAGTTTATGGCCCGACTGGGATTTGACAGTTATTCGCAAACTTTTAAAATTTACATCAAAAAGGAAAATCCAAACCAAAGCCCGACGATTCTACCTATACTCTTTGGGGAAATTGGATCAATTTTGCTCGAAATCAAGCTACGCATTCATGAAATTGATGAAAGTGTCAAGGCCGGAAACCCACTCTACCGTTATATGCAACACGAATTGATTGAGCCACGTGAGTTAAAGTTTTGGACACATGATGACGCTTGGTATAGCGAAACGATGAAGTTTC
Organism: Rambutanura hunanensis; assembly: GCA_019776465.1. Taxonomy (NCBI): domain Eukaryota; kingdom Metazoa; phylum Arthropoda; class Collembola; order Poduromorpha; family Neanuridae; genus Rambutanura; species Rambutanura hunanensis. The sequence goes on along the minus strand of JABASK010000121.1, from coordinate 16,537 downwards.
GTATGCGGTTTGTTTCTGTCCGCAAGGATAGATATTTTTACTATCTAAACTCTCCAAGTGACAACTCAAAGTTTGAAGGTTACTTTGGTCCAAAACTTCAGCTTTGCCGTGCCGACTTGGACGGTTTCATCAAGGCCATGGAATCGATTGTGTCAAAAGTCGATACTCAAGACTTGATTTAACTAAAAAATTGAAATAAAAATTTTCATTGGCAGTGCTTATCTTTGCTCGATTGTAAAATTTTATTTTGAGTTACCAAATTTAGTTACCAAAGAGTTACCAAAATTTTTTGCCAGACAGTTTTTTTTTGCAACTTTACAAAGAAAAGAATAATTTGGTTTACAAATTTAAAATTCTAGTTGTCCATATAGTTGCCAAAGCTCATTGGATGTTAGACAAAGTGGGTCTACTCCACGAATGGCGTCCTCCTTGATGCGGGCGTCTCGTAGCTTGATGACCAAGTCTCTATGCTCTTGTGCCCAGTGGTGGTACTGTTGTTCAATTGACTCTATTCCGTCTAGAATTTCATCTGACCACGACTTTACTCGTTCATAGAATATTCTGGCATTGTAGAGGTAGATGAGCACCCCCGAGTTGACTCCATTGAAATGCTTATAGATGAATGCTAGGGTACGAAGAGATCTGGTGTAGTGAGGCCCCCCAAAGTATTCGTCGCAGCGTTCTCCTTCACAGTAGCACCGCACTTCAACATAAATGTTGTTTTGAACGCGTGGAAAATTTTCGTAGATCCAGTAGTACTGTTTGGCCAAGGATATAATTTCGCCAATGGAAATGTGACGAAAGACTTCAAATGCCAAGTCAACGTCAACTCTTTTCTTTTTGAATATTCGTAGTATTGCAGTAAGTGTGAGAGGGTAGCCAACCGGGTACGTTTGCATAATTTTAACAATTTGACTTGTTGGAAATGGTTCGAAATCTACTGTACTAGTGCGCCAGTCGATGACGATTGAGCCAAAGTGGCCATTGGTAAACTGTCCCACTTCATTTTTGAATTTTTGAATTACATCGTTTGCGACTGGTTCAATACTCGGAAAAGCAATCTTTACATACTTGATTGATGTTACACTCAGATTTTGTAATATCTCAAACAAAATGAGATATGGTAAATTTTCAAAAGAGTTCATGATCCTCGTTTTGTGAAAAGAAAAATGGTACTGATAATATTCTTGGACTTTTTCTCAGTTTATATACCTCTTTCAAAAAAACTTGGAAAAATACTGACACTTGATAAAATAATCCAACTACAAAAGTCCAAAGCCATCTGACAAGCATCATTTATTTCACGTATTTTTATTATTTTAAACTAATGTCCAAAGTACTCTTGGTGGTCTTCTCGGTAGTCGGTGTCATCACTGCTAGCGTCAAATTCGTGACTGCTTTCGCCAAGTGAAGAGGCGTCAGATTCCAGCAATACAATTCGCTCTGGAACGTCATGGTATAGTTGTGGAATTTCTTCGTATAGACGACGCATTGTCGATTCCATGACCAGTTCGCGGTCCGCAGGATCTTCTGGGACTAGAGGTGCCCATATAACCAAGTCGAATCGCAAATAAAAAAAGTTGCATCTGTCATCGATGGATGACGTCACCTCATTGTCGACGTTACCAGTCTGACTGATTCGTACTTGTCGTCGTCCAGTCTTTTGAAATCGTTTGCATTCTTGCTTGAAGATTCGGAATATTTCGCGCTTCGCGGCCAAATCGATCCATCGCGTTGTCGGTAAGTGTGTTGACAGTAGTTCATTGGGTAGTTTGAGTACAATTGGTATATCCGTAAAGCCATTTGTGCTTTCCGGGAGTGGAGCAAAAGTACCTTCTCGCATGGCAAAAGTCAACTAAAGCAACTAACATAAAACTTTCCGTTTTTATTTGGTTTTCAAAGCACTATGGGAAAATTACATCATGCTCGAGAGGTTTTTGAAATTTTCCTCTAGTGCACTTGACAGTGCCATCTGTTCCAACCACTTGAGATGATTGACACAATACAGACAAGTGTCTGTGATTCAAATTAAGTTGTGTTTTTCAAAAAAAAAAGTCAAATTTTCCATGAATTTCTGGAACTTTTCACAGTGGGTTTTCAAAGACGGAAAAAAACAAGTGTAACAAATGTGGTATAAAAAGGCAAGTTTCAAAAAGTTTCGAGTCATTCTCTTTACTCGACTCAAATCAGCAACAGTCTAAAACGATGAAAACCACTGCAATGGAACCAATTTGTAAGTCTTTAGAAATTGTAGATTGTAAATTTTCCAATCTATCATTATCTAAAAACTTACAGCTGATGCCGAGGACGTTTCTAGCAGCCAAAGCGAGGTGACGTCTCCAACAACCGCAGACAAGGAAGTACAAGTTGGCTCTGCTGCAACCTTAAAGGCAGAAAAGAAGCAACCCGACTTGACGTATGCTCTAACCAATGGCGGAATGACTGCATACTTGGGTAATCTACCCGTTGACGCAGGGAGGCAATCCTGCTCAACAGAGGCGAGCACTAGTGCACCCAGACCGCTGAAAAAGAGAAAACTCAAGGCCGAAAATGCCGAACATTTTACTATGCTCATCGAGTCGTTTGATCGAATGGAAACATCAGACTTTTTGGCCTTTCTTGAAAATGAACTGGCCAAATATGTAGCGGAAATTCGAGAAAAGATTAGGGTGGACAAGGTAAGTTTATTGTATTACAGCCTTTTGTCTTTTTTTTAATTTTTGTTTTGTGATTCTAGGCACGGGCTCAACAGCAACTCGAAGAAAACACGAAGCGGGGTGAGTCTTTCCCTGCACACTTTACGAGGTTGGAGTTACCAAATTCTGTTGCTGTGTATTTGCAGGCCGAGGTGATGCCAAGTAAAGATGGTGATGGTATAAGAATAGTTGTAGCAACCCTAGACCACCCAGATTGCCCAGCTATGCCTTCAACACTTTAAACTTTTTTCAAAATTTAACAATGTATCGAAAATATTGAATAAATCAATAAAGTAAACGTGTCAATGACGTGGTCAATCTAGTAGAAGTTTGGTCGTTGGAAGTGTTGCTTGTTTTTTGTCTAATGTCTACAATGGCAGCTAGTAAAATTGCCGCGGATTACGTTGACAAAGCGGTGGCTGGTAGCTACGCAGGGATTCCGGCGTTTATGAAGGCGTCAGGGTACAAGGATAAGGTCAAGGTCGTCGATGCCCTTTCTGGAATTAAGGCTTTTTCAGTACATAGGCCGTCGCGTCGACCAAAAACTAGACCAACACTCGCATTTTACCCCTATATGACTTTTGGAATGGACCTAATTCAAATGGACAAGAAGATTGCCAAATTTGAAAAGTTTGGATTTATTCTAATTTGCATCGACTTGTTTAGTCGATACGTTTGGACCGAGTTTTGCAAAGACAAGAGTGGTCCAGTCATTTTGAAGGCCCTCAAGAATATATTTGAACAAGCTGGGGTAAGAGCAGTGGTTAACACTTTGCCGTTTGCATAGTCTAGAATTTTATTTTTTTTAGCATTTGCCCAACTTTATTCTATGCGATCGTGGAAAGGAATTTTACAACAAGGGATTACAAGATTATTTAAAATCCAAGAGTATACACTTGTACTCTTCGAGGACAAAACGCAAGTCGGCACAGGTATTTACTGATTGCAATTGTCAATTGCACAATGTGACAAATTTGAAAAAGTGATAGTTTTTAAAATAGGCTGAACGGGTCATTGCCACCCTTAGGAAAACACTGGCTCGCATGAAGACTGACACTCCGCGGTCTACTATACGAGCCTTGTGGCCTACTGTTGTCTTTAATTATAATAACAGGTAACCACTATATGCACAACTGTGGTAACTTTTAATTGAAACATTGTGTCGTCTTAGGTTTCATTCCAGTATCAAAATGACACCGACCGAGGCCATGAAACCAGAAAATAAGGATACCGTATTTATAAATGTTTACGACAAACTTATTCGCTCGACTCCAAAACGGCCAAAGTTTAAGGTGAAAACAACCAACGTTTGTTATGAAGCCAAAGTTTAACGTAATGGTTTTAGGTTGGACAGCAAGTACGTGTAGCACGTGACCGAATGACGTTTGAAAAATCGAGTATGGCGCAGGGGTTTTCATCTGATGTCTACAGGTGTGAATGACCTTTTAAAGTTTCAAATTATAACCAGATTAATGTTGTTATTTTTTTAGAATTCGAAAAGTTGTCGTTGCCATTCCATCATTTTACTACCTTGAAACTCTACAGGGACAAGAAATTATTGGTGAGAAGCTCAGTCTTTTGGTGGCAGTACACCGAGTACAACATACATTTTTTATCTCTTGAAATTTAGGGTCTTTTGTTGCTGAAGATTTATCTCCAGTGTCAACGGTGACGCCGTAAACATGCTTCCATTCTCACGCTACGTTACTCTGGCTTCAAGTTCGTCGCTAGACTATTTCCCATTTAACACGACTAGCAATTTTAGAAACAAGTTGCTCAAGGAAGTAATTTGCAATCAAGCCTTTCCATTGGAAGTGGCCATAACTGACCTTTGGTATCCAGTCAAGAAGGCTACTAAACGAATAACAATTTTTGGCCATTATCCAAACGACAGTGTACTTAAAGTTGTCCAACGTAGCGCCTCGTTTGGGCGCGTGTTTCGAGCCGAAAAGGAGGTCTACAGTTACACGATGAATAAGAGCAATGAACTCTTTAAAGAAAATAATCAAAAGTTTAAGCTTATTTTGGATGTCGTCGACGGTGAGGGCAAGCTTATTTTTCAAAATAAAGACGAAGGATATCAAGTCAAGATTCCTCAAGATTACGCCCATGCACTTGGATTTACTGAAAATATATTTAAAAATGGAGAGACGATTGCTCCACATGTACCGAATCAGACCGCATTGGATGCCATTGACATTTTGAAGCCTTTGGAATATGAAATTTTCAAGGAAGTCGCATCAACGGCAACCGTCTTGGAACCCCGAGTCAAAAATGTCCAGGGCCTAATTGATGCAATTAATGCATCACTATTGTCGTTTGGAATAGACTTCACATATGACAGTGTAAAGTTATCAGTTTCTGGGGTGGCTGGCCACGGTTATCGCGTAAACTTTTCGCCATACTTGGAAAGTGTATTTGGACTCTTGCCCAACACGTGGTTTGACACGAATTTTACCTCTTTTCCGTCTGTTGCCAACATTGACCTCGACCTTCACCACGATAATGTCATTGTCGTTTCAGACATTACAGTCCCTCAGGACTTTAAACGCTCGTCGTTGCGTTACCTAAACATTTTTTCAAACCCCGACGTGACCAGTGGGGCAGAAAAACTTGTACACGAGTGTCCACCACGCCTACTCTATGTACCAGTGGAATTTGGAAAAATTGACTCTATTGGAATTGAACTCTGCTTTGAAGATTTGACTCTTGTCCCAAGTGACAATGATAGACACACGGCAGTCACTCTACATTTTCGAAATCGTTCATTTTAAAAGCAACTACAATCGAAATAATGTTTAGTCTTTAAATGAAAGCAAAGCGGAAAGGTCGCAAGTCAAAATCAGTCTTGGAAGTAGTCTGTCAAAAAGGAACCTGTAAACTCAAGAAAATGGAAACGGCGCAACCTCAGCAAGTTGGTTACGGTGGCCTCGTTCCTGTCGTGACACCATACAGTATACCAGTGCAAACGGTGTCCAAAGCCAAGGGAAAGTCTAAACGCAGGGGCAAAAGCGGTTCAAAACTGACTGGGGGTGGCAAACGGCGGCAGAAACGCTCAAAGAGCAAGAGCGGATCCCGCAAAAAGAAGGCTTCCAAACGGTCACCCAGCAGCACTCGAAAAAGTTCCGCCAAAAATGGCACAAAACGGTCTAAAGCGACCAAGAGTAAATGCGGCGGAAAAAGCAAGCAAGAGCTAGTGGAGCCTACCCTATAAATGTTCAACTTTTCTTCTTTTACCACTAGTAGTTTTCTTCAGTCTTCTTTTGCAGTCCGATTGGAACACACGCATCAAAAATGGACTCTGGTAATATTTTGCAAGGCTCAAAGCAACACTACAGTTCGAGCCTGGACATTTTTTCATATCCAAGCACGGACGTTAGTGTCGTTCAAACAGAGTATCTAAGAATTCTTCCCACCAATTCAGTAAAGGACAATCCTTCTATTACGTTCAACATTGGGCCTCACAGTGCTGCACCCAATGTCTATTTTGACTTTTCTTCATCTTTCCTCTACCTCAAGTGTAAAGTTTTGGCTGCTGACCTCGAGGCCTTGGCATCCGGCGCCGACGTTGCCATTAGCAACATGTTTTTCTACACGCTTTTTCAAAACTGCAGTGTAACAATCGGGGGTACTTTGATGAGCGAACACCCGCTTACATATCCTTATCGTGGCATTATTTCAACCCTATTGGGAGGGAGCAAGGAACTAAAGGACAGCCTACAGTCGTCAATTGCCTATTACCCAGATGACAAGCAGGAAACATTCAACGATACTAATGGCGGCTACAAGAAGCGAAAAGAAATGTGCGCTGGCTCTAGCACATTTGACTTGTTGGGGCGAATCTCATGCTCATTGTGTGAAATTCAAAAGTGGATGCCAGCTGGAGTTCCAATTGAAATTACGTTGACCAAGAGTCAGCCATCCTTTTGCCTAGACACACCAACGGACGTCAAGTTTAAATTTTCCATTGAAGAGGCAACGTTTCATGTAAAGGCTCATACAGTGGGCCCTGCAGTCATTTCCCGCCATTTGCAAAATTTCAATTCTGGAAAAAATGCCGTCTACAGTTATCGCGAAATTGAATTTGAGCGAAATTCAATTGCCACTGGATCAAATACATTTACTACCGATAGAATGTTTCCAAGACGTATTCCCACATTTGTCGCTGTAATGTTGGTCAAGTCAAAGTCTTTTCGAGGAAACTACAAGACGACGTGTCAAAACTTTTCCGACTTTGGCGTTACATCTGTCAGCATCAGGACAGAAGAGGCGCCTCCTTACCACAAGGAGTTGGTCTGCAATTACACGTCTAACCAATATTTGCAGCCTTTTGCCGCCATTTATGACACACTTGGAAAAAACGCGGCGGGAAATTCTTTAAATCGCGACAATTTCAAAACGGGAAACGTCATTTACCTTTTTCAGTTGTCAGAGGCAGGTATTGCCAATGACTTGCTCCCGTATCGTGACGGTCCGATTCGTGTGACGGTCAACTTTGCAGAAGCCATGTCGGAGCCGCTGGAACTATTGGTTCTCGGAACATTCCAGAACGTTTTGACGATTGACAAGCACAGATCAGCTCAAATTATCAGAGCCTAGGAAATATGAATACGCTCGAGTTGGAACGGGGAATGGATTGCATCAAACAGTGTATCGGCCAAAGAATTCGAACAGTTGTAGTTGCCAATGACGAAATGGCCCGCCTAAATCCTCGTCCTCCGTTTGCCGTTATTCAAAATACTGGAAACTTTGGAACAACTGGTAAAACAAATTGAATTAATTGCAAATTTTATCTAGCACTCTTGTGGTGGTGGTCTAATTTTAAATTAATTCAATTTGTTTTAGGAAAGCATTGGGTGCTATGGGCAAGACTTATTCCGACGCAGTTGACGTTCTTTGACAGTTTTGGACTCGGTCCCCAAGATTATGGCCTCGTGACTCCCCCAGGATTTGCTATACTAGCTCTAGAGAGAAACCACTTTCCTATCCAATTAGATTACACAAACACTTGTGGTATGTTTTGTCTTTTTGTATTTAAAAAACTCTGTACTGGCAAATCCTTTTGTCAAATTTTAAAAGAATTCAATTTGAAAAATCTAGAAGAAAATGAAAAGGAGGCTATAAAACTTTTTGATAATTTAGACATTTGCATTCGAGGCGGGCTGCCTGTCAATTGTCAGCGCAGCTTTGCCAAAAAAGATTGGTGTACAGGATAACTTTTACTGGTAAAATAAAGACTCTTTTGTGAAAAATTAATCAGTCGTGACTTGCAATTCAAGGGAGAGGCATCAAAATGGCTCTTGCTAAATTTATTTTTATGTTATTTGTTTGGCTCCAGGCTGGAAACGTTGACGGTAATTTGTTCATTTTCATTTTTATTTGATTGTTTCAATTGCAAGTCTTTTGTCTATTAGCGGCCGAAGGACTTTTGACTGGTCGTTGTAGAATTTGCTTGGACGAAGGACAAGCGTTTATCAAGGGTTGGCATTTCAATGCCATTCAAAACTTTTTTTGTACCAATGACAAGAGCAAAACGTTGCCTGGTACGTTGATTATGGATAGCATTCTTGACATGGACGGGTGTCGGGCATTGACCAAGGACACGGACGGTGTCATTTATGGGTCATTGTTTCCGGACAATTTTGAAAATGGAACGGCCTTGGAGGACATTTCGACACTTTTACGGAAAATTACTAGGTCAGACGACAATTACCCAATTGTCGAGCTGATTTACACGTCGCTGGGTAGGGCTTTAAACCATGTACAACTTGACGCAGACATTATTTTTGTTTTTTTTTGCATAGTCATGGGGGTAACAACCCTAATTCTGGTCACTACCCACCTTATACTAAAGACAAGAAACAGACGCCAATGTCTCAAGTGTCGGGAACTTTCCAGGCCATTTACCCTCGAGCAACACCTCCACGACCATCCGATCCACACCATATAAAGCTGCTGCCGTAATGTAAAAGTATTCATTTCAATTTTGACTTTGGCACTGTCACAAGCTCTCAAAAACTCTGTGCTAAAAGTAAACTCTGTATTACAAACCCTTGTACTATAAAAAATAAACCTTGTGCCATGTCATCTAATCGTAGGTTACCTAGACAGCCCGTATTGGTAAGAAACGTCCAACTACATTTATTATTCTACGTGAAATAAACGTTTGTGCACAGTTTAAACTCAATTTCTTTTAGTTTGAATGTGGATATCGAAGCTCGACTCTAAATTGTACATTTACGTGTCAACAGTACAAGGCCATGGCTATTCACGTGGAGCTTGTAAGTCTGACGACATTAATTAGATCAAGTTGTGTTGAGACGTGTTGAGAATTTTCAAAATTTCTTGCTTCTTTAGGCGCATGCGTGTAGTCGCTGTGGGCAATATTTTGATGATGCTAGTCAGCACCGCCCAGTTTGCCCTCAAATTGGAATGGGCCACCCCCCAATACCAGACATGTCAACTATTGACATTTCTCCATTCAAAGAAGCCGAACGGTCATTGCGGGGAACACTGTTTGTATTTACAGCACCCGTCCAGCCACCCGACGAATGTCAAATTGTCAATGTGTTTCAAAACCTGTACGCCCCCATGAAGAGACTACTGGAAGCAGCTGTTACACACTTTACTGGTATCAAGCTAGGATTTAGGTTAGTCGCCGACATGATTGAAGTCACTCATAATGTTGTACACTTGGGCGACTATATTGGTAGTCCATCAATGCCACTTTCCCACAAGGACTTTATTCCTCGTACAGTTTCAAATTCTTGTGCCTATATCGTAAATTCGGTCAATCTTTATCTAGTAAATGGAAGCAATTGGCAGATTTTGCGCTTAAGAGAGCTGCAAATTCACATTGGTCAATATAAACCCGTGCTTCGGGGTAACGGATATATTCCAATCCCGCGCGAGCTAGCCCGTCGCAGAGGTTTATTGTCAATCAAGACAAATTCTCAATGCTTTCAACTTAGCATCCTTTGCGCCTTATTTGAGGATGAAATTATAGAGGCTGGTAGAGCAAAGAGAAGGTGTTTGGGTTTCAAAGATGCTAGAAAAGGAGAAACTGAAAGAACTATACTAGCAAATGTCGATAGTTACCAGACTGTGCTCTCGAGATTAAACTTTGACTTTTTACCAAGACAGGACGTTTCCTTACTGGACATTGACTTGGTAGAGCAAAACTTTCCAGACATTAGCATTACCGTTTATGGAAATAAAGGTTCGGAAATTATACTCTTGCGCTCACCGCCTTCGGAGAAATGTAACCATGTCAATCTTCTTTTAATCAAGGATAGCGACTCGGAAAACTACCACTATGTTTGCATTAGAGACATTTCCTCCCTTCTCGGTAAAAGAAATTCAAATCGACGCCAATTTTGCCCAGTTTGTCAAAAACGTTTCGACGCCAGACATTGGGGTTTAGTAAATCATTCTTGCGGGGAAAATTCCACTGTCGTTACTCAATCCAAACAGGCCCATGTAAAATTTAGCAAATTTGACGCTCTTCTCAAGGCCCCTTTTACTTTATTCTACAAGTTTTTTTATATCACAATCAACTCTGGCACAGTTGACAATGATTTTTTGGTAGTTATGGAAAAGGTGCCAGTTGGATTTAGTTTAATCACTATAGAAAGAGACGGGAATGAAATTGACCAATATTCCTATGTAGGAGACGACTGCATAGACAAATTTTTTCAAGTTGCAGTCGACACTGCAAAGGCTTGTTTAGACAAGGTAAATTTTACAAATAATTTTCTACCACCCAGTGACGAACAGCTATTGCGCCATTTGGACACCACTAGTTGTGAAATTTGTGCTCGCCGTTTTGACTCGGCGCTTGTAGTCAAAACGTTTCATCATGACCACTGGAGTGGTTCAAAAATGCAAACGTGCTGCGTAGACTGCAACTTGTCAATCAAGCCAAAAAATAGAATCACTGCAGTTTCACTCTGTGAAAAGAGCGAGTTTAACTTTTTGTTTAAAAGGCTTGCTCGTCACCGAGACAAGATCACCCCAATCAGGAGAAAAGAAGGTAATATTATTGGCCTAGATGTAAAATGTACAATGTGTACAAGAAACAAAAGCTTTCATTATGGCATAAAGTTTGTTGACCTCCAAAATTTTCGACCAGACGTCTCGCTTTCTGACTTGGTCAGTGAGCTCAAGACTTCAGGTCAAAATCTTTCGACTTTTGATTACATTTGTGGCAAAATGGCAAATACAACACCATTTCTAATCGACAGTAGTAGAGTGTTTCCCACTTTTTCTGACATCAAGTCATTTTTTTCTAAATTGTCCACTGAGTATTCAATGTTGCCCAAATCTGTCGAATGTGAAATTGACGAATCTTGGAGGTCGGCGACTCTAGACTCAATTGTACGTCACTATACCAAGGGTCAGGCGTCTCTAGTCGCCGACTCGTTTTTGGCAATGCGAACAGAGTATTGGGACGAGTTTTCACTTGACCTTGCTTCATTTTGGACCATTGCTTCATTTTCAAAAGAAGCAGCTCTCTTGTGGGAAAAATGCCAGTTGGAGGTAGTCAGCGACAATGAAATTTCAGAGTTAATTGACAGGGGAATTTTCGGAGGGGTAGTACAGGTGACTAGATTGAAAAGTATTGCAAATAGTGAACAATTTGACGACTTTAATCCCGACTTACCTTCAAAACAAATTTTATATGCAGACATAAACTCGTGCTATTCCAAATGCCTAATGGGGATGTTGCCCCACTGTGACTATCGTAAAATGACACAAGACGAGTTGGAAACTTTTGACTTTTCAAATCCAGACTTTGACCTTGGATTTGGATACATTTTCGAAGTTGATCTCGACTACAAAGATGACTCTGTCCGCGACTATATTTCAGAATTTCCTTTTCCGCAAGAGCGAAGAACCATTCAAATTGGTTCACTTTCTGACGCACAACGTCAAATGACTGGCTCGGGGGGCAGGAGCTTTGAGACGGAGCGAATCTTGCTTACCCTGTTTAAAAAGGAACGACAAGTTTACTATGGAAAATTGTTAAAGTTTATGCTTGAGCATGGGGCCGTCATTACAAGATTGTATTCTGGTGTCCGTTTTCGAGAAGCGCCAATCTTTGCGTCATACGCGACAAATAACGTAGTGTCTAGACTAGAGGCCAAACACGAGCTCCAAAAGCAGACCCGAAAGTCTCTAAACAATTCCCTTTATGGGCAAATGTTAAAAGACAATCGCGACTATTCTCGCTCAAGACTAATCAGGACTTCAGTAGAAGCGACAGCAGAAATTGCAAAAGACTCCTTCAAATCCTTTGACATTATAGATGAAGACTCGGCCATTTTTCACTTTAAAAAGAAAAAGACCAACAATGCAAATTTAAAAATGATTGGCCTCGCCATTTTGTCAAATGCCAAGGTCATCCTTTACTCTCACTACTATGACGGGCTAAAACGACAATTTGGACAAGACTGCCATCACATAATGACGCACACGGACAGTATAATTGCCGAAATTCATTGCCCCAGAGACAAATTCATCAAAGGCCTCAAGGCCATCAGCTCCCATTTTGACTTTTCTAACCTAAAAAATACTCCCGAACTGTGTGACCAGTCGCGCGCAGGAATTCCTGGGCTATTAAAAATTCAAACTGATGGTATTCGAGAGTTTTATTCGACGGGTATGGCCCAGTATAGCATCCTTGTTGATGAATCAATCGGACAAAACCCAAAAATTAGAGTGGGTGGAATACCAAAGGAAGACGCCAAAAATTTGAGGCACGAAGAATTCAAGCGCCTTGTTGATACTGGGAAAGTGGCAGAAAAAATTGCAGTTTGGAGCATAAAAGTTTGTGAAGACAAACTTTTACGCGTAAAAAAATTGCGTTCGTCAATTGGAGGAATAATTAGTTGTAGATATTTTGTAAATTGTGAGTATTCGCTCCCATTTGGCGATAGGAGATTAGACCATTTAATTGAAAAAGATAAAATGTAAAATCAAAATGTCCTAAATTATCTATTGAACAAAAACTTTTACCATAAATTGCTAAGAATTCATTTTAAAAATAGCAACCACTAGACTGTAATAACAATAATTAATCTACCTTTACATTAAACTTGAAAATTAATAAATAAAAAATGGTTGTCGAAAAGCAAAAATGACTTTTATTGGTAGCCAAACTGTCTACACAATTCAATTAATATTGGGCCAATGTTCATTTCATTTACTGTTACCGACAACACCACATTACACTTTTGTAAGTGCTTTTTGTATTTTGTTTGGAGGTAGGTCCCCCATTTACACTTGCAATAAATTTTGCGCCTCCTGGTGGCCACGAGACGTACACGACGGGCACGGATCTTGGTAAAAAAATTTGTAACCTTTTGAGGTCGACGACCCAGTCCAGCTTGCGTGTAGACATTCCTTGCGGCCACATTTAGCTTTTTCCTTCTAAGTGGCGTGGGTCTCCCCCTTATGTATCTGCGCCTGAAAAACAAATGTCTATTAGGACCTTTTAATGTCTCTAGAGAAAAATAAAATCATTACCACTTGTCCTTGTTTCCGCTTTGAATCAATGTAAATCCAACACAGGTATTCCGAGGAATCGGGTCCCTGGAAATCAACACAATGTCATAGTATTCGTCGATGACGGAATTGTTGACTTCGTGTTGCATGCTTTGATCCTCAATATAGTGCTCAAAGCACTCTACGAGAATTGGCCGTGGAAATGGCCGCGGACGCAAATTGTATCGGGGTTCCTACATTCAAAAAGAATAAAGTTTGAAAATTATTTCTTAGGAGTAAAAGAGTACATTCATTGAATCATAGTTTAGCAAATCTTACTTCTTGGTTTTGCATTTTTTGACGGTCGGAAATTGTGATCACCTTTGACAATTTTCTGGCCATTTTATCCACCAGAATGTTTACACTAGGTTCGCAATACCGGCATAAATTGTTTTTTGTGGTGCCATATGCTTACCTCATTCGACACATCATTGAAATAAACAGACATCTTAATGTAGAAATAAAACAGGAGTAAAATTATACAACTACAAAATTTTGTGTAAAAAACGCTTTTCCCCATGACTCATGGTCACAATTTTGATCTCCCGGAAGAAATTGCACCGAAATGTTTTTAGACGTTTTTTTACGTCAAATGGTTGACTTTTTTGCATTTTTCGTTGCAAATTTACAATTTTTGTAAATTTTCCTTGATACCACTGCTTTATAAGAAGAATAACATGACTGTGAAATTATATAAATTTTCTTAACAGAAATTTATATAATACAAAATTTATATTTACAAAAACTTTTTGAGTTGTGCAAAATCGTACCAGCCCCCGCCCCGCCCCCTTTTTTTCCGTCGTTTGATCCGTTTGTTCTTGACAAGTCAATTTTTGACTTGTGAAAATTTTTATGATCATTTCTCAGCCAGAAAGATCATGACCTGGAATTTGTTTTTGACAAAGCTTCAAATTGACGACTTTGCAATTTGAAGCTTTGTCATTATGATGCTAAAGTCAGACTAATCGAACTATGATCAGTCTGATTTTAGTAGTTGAACCAGTCCACAAACCTCTTGAAAAAATGAGTAAGTAAAAAAATTAAACTTAAAAAATAATTTTTTGATTTTTTTTCTTTTTCAGAAATCTGCATTCCGGTATGGGATTGTATAACGTGCGTATTAAACTTGTGCGCGTTTTACGCGTTCAAGACCAATCCACGGAGGGCAGGAAATACGTTTTGTGCCTTACCGGGCACTGTAAGATCATCGACCTTGGAAATTTTACCGCCAGATTATTCTCATTGCCCTGGATTCAACAGCACTCCAAAAACATCCACTACTGATTGGTCGTTGCCAATCGCGACGTTCGAGACCACGACAGAACTTCTAGGCATCACACAATACACGGAATCAAATCAATTGGCACCAGAAACTACCCGCGAATTCGCCGAAGTCACTGCTTCGCCGGAAACTGGACACGAAGTAACGAATGCTTCAACTTGGTGGATGTTCACCCCAATTCTCGGTAAGGTTATGACCAAAAAAATTTCCTTGAAAAAAACATAACTTGTTTTTTTTACGTTTAGAGGCTTATACATCTTTTTTTGTTTTTTAGTTGCTGTGATTGCAATGGCACTCGTATTGATGTATTTGATGAAAAGAAAAAGACAACAATTTGCTGTCGACAATTCAACCGCCATTGAGCTAGAATCTACAAACAATCAAGACAGCGCGCTCTAGTTTTACCTCCTTTCTCTATACTATAAATGAATCATTTTTATTCCACCTTAAAATATTCTTTTTCTCTAGATTTTGATTTTTTTTCCTCCTTTAATGTTACTCCAATGACCTTGACAATGTAGTAAAAAAAATTTTTCGTTTTTTCAATCTTTTGTGTTTTTTGAACAATGCGCTTTTTGTTTTTTTTAAATGAAAGGATTTTTTTTTCTAACTTAATTTTTTGTTTTTTTTATTTTTTTTTTCACTTTCTTCATTTTTTTTTTTAAATATAATACTAAACATATGTTACATACACACCAACTATGACGTAACCCACCGTTAGGATAGACCTTACCTACTAACTCTCGCGATTACTTTTCACAACTCTGAAGGGATCCTCACCAATTGTACGAATTTGACCAAACTGGTCATGGATGCTGAATCGATCTCAACTAATACTACTAATACCCGGAACCTCATGCTTCCAACTCTGCCCAACCTTACAACACTCATTCTCAATATCCGTCGTAATATGAGAAACCGTGTAAATCCATTTCGCAAGTTTGATCCACTTACTCCGTCAAAAGTACCTAAGTTGACAAACTTCAAGATCACTGCCGGGTATCATCGGCGCTTATACTACAATCTTTTGCTAATAACCCAAACTCTTTTTGACATCTCGGACGGACCGTTTGTAAGTGTCAAGACTCTCAATTTGCTCTATGGAACGTATGGTGGGGTTGAAAATTTTGTTGCTACGTTTCCAAATTTGGAACGGTGCGAACTCACTGTTAGTAATGCTCGTCACATGGACAAGGTAGCTCAACAGTTTACAAATCTTACCGAATTGACCATTTTGGTTGATGGAGGATGTAGACCTCTTATCCAGAACTTTATGCCAATGACTTTTATTATGAAACCACTTCAACAAATGACTGGTAAGTTCAACTCACTTCACTATAATCTCCCAAAAAAACATTTTTTTTTCAAAATTTTTTTTTTCAAAAAAATTTTTTAATTTTTTTTTCAAAAAAATTGCAGCGTTGCAGAAATTAACGGTTAAGTTCGAAAGTGAGCTCGCACGCGGTGATGTTCATGGCATTTTGTTCCTGTTGCTCCACCCACTTGACCTCACGCTCCTTGTTCATTCTACTGAAATTGATGTGAGTCCAATACACAAGAAAATGATTTAAAAATGGTTTGTTTTAAAAAAAAACTTTTAAAATTTTATTTAAACAAAAAAGCAACAACTATCGCCTGACTGCATCGCGAAACTGTCTCAATACCATCGCCACTTTGCCCTCAAACAATTCAACTACAAAATTGAGACCAATCCTCTTTTTACAACTCACCTCTAACAAAAAGGTCAAAGGTCAATCATTCTTCTTCCAAGTGGAATCGCCCAAATTAACCTGAATTAAAAAAAAAGTACTTAACAATTTCTTAAAACACAAAAGTACAAATGTCTTGAGAAAAAAAACACCATGAAGTTTAAAGCATTTTAATTTCTCATGCTCAGCAGTAGAATTTAGAATTAATTAATCTCTGTACTAAAATTTTTTACTTGAATTGTTGTTCTGCTTAAAATTATCACCATATTTTTAAGCACATGTTCCAGATCCCAAATTGTCAAAAT